>JBCNYH010000026.1:36185911-36199093 GCA_039654325.1 Tandanus tandanus
TATATATATATATATATATAAAAAGAGAGAGAGGGTTGCTCAAGACTGTTGCACAGTACTCTGCTTTAAGATAATAAACAATTATGCTGAATAATTTAGCCTTTAATTTTGCATATAGTACATGGGAACATAAAAGCCAAATCAAGGTTTTTGTAACTTATTATGACAGAGACAGGTCAGGTGAGTTTGCATGCCCTAAGCAGAGCTAAACACTGTGTAGCTTAAGGTAACTTCAAAGTCATTCAGTTTTAGTATGCACTATGCAGAAATGCAAGAAAAACAAACTATAAAACTAGATTTTTGGGTTTTGTGTGATGATGAAGCTGTCTGCTTCAACTGCCCATGAAAAACTGTGTTTATGGTTTTGATACAAGCATCATCCACTCTGAATATTTTTTATAATTTATTTTTTTTACACTCCCAAGGTAGTGGACCAATCAGATCATGCCATTCCCGTGTAGTAAATATTATTATGCAATTTTATAGTTAAACTTAATTAACTTAAGTAAATATGCCTGGAAGTCGTCCAGTGGTCTCAGTGTTAAATAGTAGACAACATTTCCTTTATACAAGAGATTTTTACTTGCTAAGATGAATATTTTTGCAGTACAGCAACATGGAACACACCGTTTTCACTACTGTTGGAAAGAGTACTTATATTTTCCTTGTGGAATTGTGTGTGTGCGTGTGTAGCACTCGAGGAGGCAGCGAGAAGGTTCCAGGAGCTGAAATCTCAGCGAGAGAACAAAGAAGCTCTGGAACAGGAACGCAACTCGCGGCGGCCTGCACCCTACAAACTCATCAAGGTTCACCTCACAAACTCTCTCTTCAACACCGTGTTCATTTCTGTTGCTTTAAGCTTTTAAACATTCATACATTTTCTCCCCCTTTCAGTGTAACAAGCCTATAGGGAAGGTGCAAGTGTGTGTGGCCGACCTCTCCGAGATCCCACGCTGCAACTGCAAACCGAGCGACGAGTGTCCGTGCTCTCTGGAATCGGAGTGCGTGAACCGGGCACTGCAGTACGAGTGTCACCCGCAGGTGTGTGCTGCCGCCGAGCGCTGCCTCAACCAGAGCTTCAGCAAGAGGCAGTATCCAAAAATGGAGGTGATCAAGACGGAGACGCGAGGCTGGGGCCTCAAAACCAAACAGGACCTTAAAAAGGTCAGTCAGAAACACAGACTTGAACATATGACATGTACAGACACTGAGATACTTAACCTCAGACTACTGCTAGCGTGCTTATTAGTCGAGAGTGGTGACAGTTTGTGTCAGGAAACCAGTTGGCTACATCTCGGCAATATCGAGACATTTTACAATTTCATTAACTGTGTGTGTGTGTTTGAAGGGTGATTTTGTGATGGAGTACGTAGGAGAACTGATCGATCTGGAAGAATGTCGACAGCGAATCAGTCATGCCAACAAGAATCATGTGACCAACTTCTACATGCTTACTCTCACCAAGGTATTCAATTTTCACCACTTTGTCCATGTTCTCAATCTGCCAGTGCGAGAGAACTTTTAGTTAAAGTGTAAATATATAAATCTGATGGGATATCACGAAATCACGAGAACCACCGAAAATGGTTATTAAAGTTAATAATAATGTAATAGTATTTAAATGTTGGTATAATTGTTAATATTATGCTTTTAGACATGTAATAATCTACTGTGCACTAATAAATTCTGATACAATGAATATTTATGACTGCTTGAATTCAGCTTAATAATCACTTCATTTTTCCTCGCTGTAATTGTGTTGATTAGTCAGCAGAGGGTGCAGTAATACAGAGTATGCATATGATTCAAATTCAAGTTTGTCACGTACAAAATCATACACGGTACAATATGTAGTGAAATGCTTGTTACGACTGTCGTAAAATTTGAAGAATAAAAACTATCAATATCAAGAAGAAAAATAACTAACTATTTGAAGGACATAGTTAAAGGTTGAATATAAATATAAAAATGTAAAATATAAAATTAAATATAATAATATATAAAATAAAATATAAATGTATTGACGATTTTATAAGTAAAACGGTATGTAAAGTGTCGGTGCAGTATGCACACAAGATGTCCAGTGAGTGTGGTGGTTATGTGCGCAGAGTAGTGCAAGGTGTACAGAGAGTGCAAATTGTGTGTGCAACAATCAGCTGAGGTAGAATGTAATGATGTCACTGTATGTGGAAGTCAGTTCGGTTACACACCGGCATGTTCACACTGAGTAGCAGCGTTCAGCTCATGTGCCGTAAAAACACACAAAAACAGATCTGAAATGGGGGGAAAACCTGTTCCTAAATTGACTACAAATAAATTCAACAAGATATCAGAGCTCACATATTCCAGACTGATAAACATGTAAAGAAAAGAGAAGGGAATAGAAGTAGCTGTTTTATGTTTACCCCTAACCACACCCTTCACAATTGTTCATAAATGGGTATTTTAAAAGGGCCTATTTATTTTAATAAAATGAATATTTTTATAATATAGTTTATTTCAGACACATGATTACTGTGTAATTCATTAATTTTATTCATTTCTTATTTTAATATCATGGAACAATTTAAATTGTGAACCCAATATTGTGAACCAAATCATGAATTGGGTAAATTACTGCATGCCTTAATGCTAATACATAATTATAATATTACCTATAATTTTTTTAAAAACTGTTTTAATAGTTTATTAATGATGTAAATTGGAGAAAAGTGTAAAAACCCTGCATCAGTTTGGAAGATGTTTATTTTTGGTTTGTGTGTTTTTAGGATCGTGTGATTGATGCTGGACCCAAAGGGAACTTGTCTCGCTTCATGAATCACAGCTGCAGCCCAAACTGTGAGACGCAGAAATGGACAGTGAACGGAGACGTCCGCATTGGCCTCTTCACACTGTGTGACATCGCTGCAGGTGAGAGAGCAATATACAGGGTGCAGTGGCATTATGTAGTACTGTATATAACAAACATCATATTTCGCACATCGGTCTGTTCCAGAATGTTAAGCTAAATACAATAATAGCAAGAAGATTCGACGTAAGGTGAAAAAGTACTAACAAATCAGAAAAGGTTGTAATTTTATGACCTCCTTATAATTTTCTTGCCTGGCGCAGGTTTGTCATGAGGTTCGAGGGATGGTGTAGTGGTACTGATGTCTGTAGCATTGTATCATTGTAGGCTTATTTAAATATGATCAAATCCTGAAAATTCAAATACACTCTCTCTCTCCCCCTGTGTGTGTGTAGACACTGAACTGACATTTAATTATAACCTGGACTGTTTGGGGAACGGGAGGACGACGTGCCACTGTGGAGCAGAAAACTGCAGCGGTTACTTGGGAGTCCGACCAAAGGTACACACAGATAGTGTGTGTGGGTGGAGAGAATACTAATAGCCACAGCAACGTTTCTACATTTCTTCTCCTGCTGTGCTCGGTCTGGTGTATGTGTGTTGTGTAATCTTCTCGTGTCCCTCAGAGTGCTGTGGTGCTGGAGAGGGAGGAGAAGGTGAGGAACTCGAAGCTGAAAGTGAGGAAGAGGAAGCTGAAGACGGAAAGCCGCAGTCATGATTATTACTGCTACTGCTGTGGCGAAGGCGGAGAACTGGTCATGTGTGACAGGAAAGACTGTCCCCGAGCCTATCACCTGCTCTGCCTCAACTTGACCACACCCCCTTATGGTACGCTAAACCAAACCCATTCACACAGAATGAGCTTCTAAGTAATAACACTGACGGTGTGCACTTTAGTTAGCATAGTCTGGTTCACTGGCTGTTCCAAATTGCCCTTTATTAATTAATTTGAAGAAACTGATTTACTTTATTAAATACTTCATTAGTCCTGACTCACGCACCAACTCGATGATTCACTCACCTAATGGCATCCTACCTAGCTCAGTCAGTTTAGGCCTCATTAGGATTGTTACTCAATGAATCATTGATGCCCTCATTGGGACTGTTACTCAATGAATCAGTGACTTTCTCATTGGGATTGTGACTCACTGAATCAGTGACTCCCTCATTGGGATTATGACTCAATGAATCAATGACTCCCTCATTGGGATTGTTACTCATTGAATCAGTGACTCCCTCATTGGGATTGCGACTCACTGAATCAGCGACTCCCTTATGGGGATTCCGACTCATTGAATCAGCGACTCTCTCATTGGGATTGCGACACAATGAATCAGTGACTCCCTCATTGGGATTGCGACCCACTGAATCAGCGACTCCCTCATTGGGGTTGCGACTCAATGAATCAGCGACTCCTGCATGGGGTTTGTGACTCAATGAATCAGTGACTCCCTAACTGGGTTTGTGACTCACTGAATCGGTGACTCGTTGATTAATTGACTAACCAGTTGAAACGGTGACTCATTCACAGTCTGATTAACTGTGTGATTCACTCTAAGTGACATTCACACATTGACTTGCTCATTCACAGCTTTTTTATTCAGCCAAGTTATTGTGTGTGTGTTTAGGTCGCTGGGAATGCCCTTGGCACCAGTGCAGTGTGTGTCAGCGCCCCGCCTCTGCGTTCTGCCACTTTTGTCCCGCCTCATTCTGCCAGGATCATGAGGCAGGGCAGCTGGTGCTTTCCACCCAGGATAACCAGCCCTGCTGTCCCAATCACGATCCGGAACGTGCACCCAGCCTCCCTGCTGCTGTTCGGGTGAAGGAGGAAGAGGAAGCGGAGAGGGAAGAGGAGGACGAAGGGGATGCAGAGAGAGAGGGAGAAGAGGATGAGGAAGGAGAAATGGCTGAATGACTGAGCCAAAGCTCTTATACTGAAATACATCAACATGCTGACTCGAAGTCAAAGGTCCTCCATGCAGCTAGGGGGTGGTGTGCAGTTCAAGATCATCATATATATACACAAGTTGGTTGGTGTCCATTGGAGCAGCGGGTGATGGTTTATTGAGCCGAAAAAGTCACAATTTACGACTTCACTCTTTCAGATCCAGAAAGGAATCACACAGCACCCACTAATCGTCACTTTACCCATCATTTCTTTTTCAAGCCGGGTTCCAATTCATCCTCCTCAGAGCAGAGCCGAGATCTCTGACACTCTCCAGTATCCCTACAACACCTTGAGAACTTCATTCGATGTACCTCAGTGTAAATAGAAATGGATTCATATGAGACACGTAGATCAGATTCTCTCCACACTAGAATTTTCACTACACGTCTGAATATCGGCTAGTTGTGGGAGGAATAAAAGGACTGTGACTCCGGTTTTTGGTTACGTGCTGCCTCTTCATACCCGTGCGTTTGTGATTTGTAAGATATATATATCACGAATATATTTATGACTCCGTTTACATCCGCTCACGGTGTACAGTATTGTTCATTGGTATTATTAGTGAGTTTGATATCACTATATCACTTCTTAATGTCATTGTACACGTGCTCCTTCCCTTTCATCTCTCACTCAGCCTGTGTTGTGTTCCGATTCACTCCTTGTCGCGACTGGTTCATTTCATAGACAAGCACTTAGAACTTTCAGCATTTTAATGAGGATCAGCCATGATAAACACCTGAACACTGCCATCGTTTGGTGTTGTGCCGATTGGAAGAGCAGTCCATAAGGAATTTTTTTAAAGCGCCGTTTTCAGTGATGTCGCCAATTTTTCTTTTTTGTAAGAACTCTTATTTGTAATTTCTAGGTCATCAGTGTACCTTAAGAACCCAGATTCCACTTCACCTGTGTCCTGAGCTTTTCATTTGAATTCGAACGATCTGGTAATGGCAGCAGTGCATTATCGTTACACTCCTTCAACTCAAAACCTTGTTATTGTGACTTGTGGCCATCCCTCAACTCCGAGTTGGAGATGGTCTGCGGTGCATCCTCCACTTTTAAATGAATTTCTAGCTCATGATGGTTTATATGACGGTTACCAAAATGTATTTTAACGTTTAACTCTTCTTCAATATGTTACTTTATTAACTCGGTAGTGTTGATCGTGACAGACGTTCAGCGCGCCCTGGCTCAGCATAACGGTGTTCGGCAGGATTGCACAATAGCGACGAAAATGTCAAAAGATGGGTTAGGATGAAGATGATGGATCTGTTGGATCATTCAAATGCTGCTGTGATCCGTCTACACATTCAGACAGTCCAGACGAACACGTCTGTAATGAGATCGGTCTAACCCCAGTACACAGTAAAATAACTAGTACCTTTATATAATTCAGTATTGCTAATACATCAACAGATCACCCCTTCTGAAGATCTGTTCATTTTTCCTGCCACCGTGTCACTCCATGGTTATTGAATCTAAAGTTCCAAATGTTCTGTAAGTCTCCAGGAACCGTGGAAGTCTGTCACTGCCAAAACAAGGCATTTTTTTTTTTCTTCTTCTTCTCTCCCCAATACGTGCAACACGCAGCAGTGGTCCTGTCCAGTACACTTGAACTCTGGAGCGCTGTTCACGTCTCATGCACTTTGGTTTGGTTTGTGTTGTTGGAGTTACAATGCTGAGTCTGTTTACACTTAAGATGGTTAAAAAAAAAAATCCAGCACATCACTGTTTTTGTCCATCGTCACGGTTTAGAGATGTGAAAATATCGCTGATTTATCTTGGAAGGTTTTTCTGTTTCTCAATATTTTTTTTATTCTCTGCTTTACTAAAATATTTCAGTTTTAATGTAGAACATTATTCTGAAAATAACCAGAAAGAATACTGAAAATTTTTTAAATTTTGACTTTTCTTTATTTTTTTTCTCCACTGTAAGTGAGTGATGTCAAGCAAAGCCATTCATTACTGCAAAATAAACCTGGACAGGGTGATGCAGGACCCTGACACAAAACTTATCATTACACAATTTCCTCCATGATCAGTAAAGTATTCTGAAACAGGAGGGTTTATTTCACAATAATGACCCGCTAGCTGTACGCTGTCTCACTTATTACATGGTTACTTACTAAAGAAATCAAGTAATTTGATAAAAGATCGATTTCACAATCATTTTATTACTTTAAAACTATTGATTCCTTCCACTCATGAAGTGGTCTGTAGCAATGGTCTGTTACACAGAAATTACTGACTGCTTGAATGCTGCAATTAACCAATCACAATCAAGTATTCAACACGACCACACAATATCCTATAACCGCCAATCTTTAAAAATACACCTTTTCTTTTATTTTACCCTTATTTTTTCCTTTTATTTAAAATATTTTTTCTTGTTTGTTTCCTACCTTTTAACATACATTATAATTACACTTTTTTTCTTTCATTTTTGTTTCTTTTTTAAAATTCCCCCCCCCCCCCCCAAAAAATTTCCCAATAGTTTTGCTAAATAGTTTTAGCACACTTACATTATTAAACTTGCTTTCTTTTCCCCTATTTTAATTTCTTCATTTTTGCCCATTTTTTCTTTTTGTTTCCCTTTTATCTATACCTTTCACGGTTCTTTTTTCCCCACAGTTTTTAAAAACATTTTCTTTCATTTCTTCCATATGTTTTGCTTAATTTTTTTTACCCATTACCTTTTTTCAATCCCCCCCCACCCCCACCCCCCAGTGTTTTTCATTCATGTTCTTTTTTTATTATTATTTAATTATAATATTTTTCTTTTTCCTGTTTTTTTCTCGATGACATTCAGAATCTTTCAACCTTTAAGAAGTGCACAGTAGTTATGAGCGCTCTACTATTTTATAATAATGACAAATACGTGACATGCTGGATTTTTATATATATATATTTTTTGGAATGGAATTATGCATGTAGCAGGAATGGTAATGAGGTACGACTTTTTAGTTTATCGTTAGCACTTTTTTTTTCCCCCAATGACTGAGCATTGTGGTTTGCGCAGTGTGCTCTCTGTCTCAGAGAGAAAATTTAACACAGAAGAAGTGTGTTTGGTAACCTGACATGAAATATTCCAATGATGTAAGCCTTTATTGTATTTCGACTTTCAGTAATTCAGTACAAATGAAGTGTTTGAGTTTCCTTTTGATCAAATGCCTTTCAGTAGTCCTAGAATATGAATATAAATTCAACTAAATGATTTAAAAGCATAGTGTTACTGATTTGACGTTTAAGATGAGCCTTTGTTGCCATATCCGCCATTTTGTATTTACCTCCTTAGAGAGTGTTAGTGCACTGTACTTCACTGGGGTTTTTTTTATGTGATTGAACGTGTCATAAATCATCTTGTGCATGTTTGTGCCTGTTCTTTATGTTGTTCAATTTTATATTTTTTAAAATGATGCCATCTCACCAGCTCCAAGGGAAATCATTTGTGTTGACGTGTTAAAGACGTGTCACATTCCTTTCATAGACTGTTTAAAGAATCTTGCTACTGGACTTATTTCTGTTGTGTGTAAATCTTAAGTGTTAATGTAAAACTCACCACGCGCATCGAGACGCACTATACACTCCAGCTGAATAAAAGTATCGTAAATGATATTACCTGGGTAGAACAAGCTTCTCAGAGTTTCATAGAGGGCCGTGCTCCTGAGCGGGGGGCGTGGCCACAGTGTTATTGTGTTCTGAGACGATACGACGTCAAGCTCGTCCGACTGTACATAGTAGAAAGTAAAGAACTCCACTATCATTATATCGTAGTGTCTAAAGAATGCCTGTAAAATTACTTCTGAATGTTTGTGAACGTATAGGCACATTTTTTGTAACTTTTTTCTTTTACTGTATTTTTTTTATTTGACCAACTTTTGAGATGTTTTTTTTTTTTTTCTTCAGAATTGCTAATTTATTCAGAGAAACGACATTCCACAGATTTACTCGCTCTCAGACTTGCCTGGTTCGACTTCAATAAAATCTCTACTGAATGTTCACACTTTTTGCTCAACTGCCTTTATTTTGTTCCAGATGTGCAAAAACACTATTGGTGCTGATTTAAATGTTTGTTGTTTTTTTTCATGTTATGCTCCTAATACAGATAATTAGTTTGCCATAAAAATGTGATTCATATTCACATTTCCAGCATGATACGAATTAAGTTGCAAGGTAGTGTTTTGAGTGAGAGCCAAAGTAAGTTGAAAATGGCATACCTGGACGAAAATGTGATATCGCCAAAAATAAATCCTTCAAAGAATACTGAAGTGCCCTTGAGCAAGGCACCTAACCCCCACCTGCAATCTGGGCGCCCCAGTGCATGTGGCAGCCCACTGCTCCTAGTTGTGTGTGTGTGTGTGTGCTCACTTTAGCTGGGTTAAATGCAGAGGCAATAATTTCAGTTATAATAATAATTAATACAGTAGCAAAATAATAAAATAAAATAAAAATCAAAAACCTGTAATAAATGTTGGTTGAATTGAAGAAATCCATTCAAAATTGCAGATTTTATCACAAAATTACTAATGACAGTGTTACTGTAGTGTAATGTTGCAATATCTTAATTATGCATCTCAGAATAGTACACTCTTTCTGTATTTTTTTTTCTTATGTGAAATCTGAACAAGCCAAGTTTCAGTTGTATGACACTTAAGATACTTGAAAAAATTGAAACTGCGAAAGTTACGGACACTACATTAAAAAAATTATTAAACAATTTGTGATTCTCTTCATCTCAATAATACTGTGTGATTCTCTACATTTTGTTCAAGCTTGGATGATGCAATGTTCCATCACTCATTAGGCTGCAGAAACAAAGTATTATGAAAAACAATATCAATCTGAAAATTCAATTCAAGTGAGACACTTTTCAGCACTAATACTGTGTTTTAGCCATTTGTTTTATTTTTTGTCCTCACCCACCCACCCAGAGGCAAGAACAGCATGAATATGATTAAGGGGTGTGAGGGGGGGCCTTCTAGGTTGAAATATTGTCATCATTTTGCTGTATCCATGTTTCAGTGTGGACATAAAGAAGCTCCAGTTAGTCAAGAATGGAGCAGTTGGAATCCTTACTGGAACCAAAAGTTTCGGCCCCATCTTAACCACACTGCATTGGTTTCCAGTAAAATTTTGTGTTGATTTATAGGCCATCGGTAGTATTTTATAAAGTACTGAAGGGACTCGCACCTCACTACCTGAACAAACGTTTCATGTTTTTTTTTTCTGATCTGCCACGCCTACTCCAAAGATCGAAAGATCCAGGCTCTTTGTTGGTACCGAGAATAATGAATACAGCAGGAGTCAGAACCTTTTTCTTCACAAAGCCACACATCCTTCTATTTATTGTCCAGGACTCTAAACCCGTCTCAGTTTTTAAGGGTGTACTCTGTAGGCAATCTATACCATCCCTGATTTGGTTTGAACCCCAAAGAGGACAAATCACCTGGCCCACTCGGAAAAGGTGGGTAGGATTTAGCTGGTCTCTGGTGTGCTATGGATCAATGTTGATTGTTAAGCAAGCCTTAAAGCATGTTTTTTTTTAGTTTTCCCCTTTGTATGTCTCCATTTCCGTTCAGCTTTGCTTGTGGGGCCGGTGATGAAGGAGTTAGTGTGCTGGGCTCATGATTGAAAGGCTTGAATCGCCTTTAGACCTCCAGTGTTATCCTGCTGGTGCCTCTGTCCACCCTGAAGTATAAAGGTAAAGTAAATACTTAGAAGGTAACTTGCGATGGACTAGCGTCCCATCTAGAAGTTGAACGCCTAGTTGATTCATGCTACAGAAACCAGGATGAACTCTGGTGAGCCACTAGTAAAGTAAGTAGTAGTAAAGTCTGTGGGCTTTTACACCCAAGCTAGTGGCTCATCAGGCCGGTGCTTATTCCCGGTTTCTGTAGCGTGAAGCGACTAGGAGTTCAACTCCTCCTGGATGGGACACTAGTCCATCGCAGGTTACCTTCCCAGTATTGTTTTTACAGGTACCCATTTATACTGCTGGGTGGACAGAGGCACACTTGTGCTTAAGACCTTGCCCAGGGGTCTTAACGGGGGATTCGAACCCATGACCTCCTGATCATGAACCCAGCACCCTAACCACTGTGCCACCGGCCCCACTGGTGGTGAGCCACTAGGCTCAGGGATTTAAAAAAAAAAACAGACTTTACCTACTTCTCCTATGCTTACCTTTGTTTTGTCCTTCTCTTTCCTTTCCTTTCATTCTTGCTTCTTTTTGCTTTTTTTTCCTCCTTGCCTTTGTCTCCTTTAAGAAATACACAGTACTCCCTCCTGTTCCCTCTACAGGATGAGTCAGGGGCATACTGTTATATACTGCACTGTATTTTATATAAGGCTGGATAAAAAAATTCCTGGCTTCTCATTGGAGTTGTTTTTACACAATTTCCTCCGGGATCAATAAAGGAATCTGATTCCGATTATTTATTTATTTATTTATCGGAAAAAAAAAAAACACGCTCAGACATCGTGTTAGATGCTGTGATTTGTGATTATGGGGTTGGTTTAGTTCTGTTTGAAATTTCCTAAAGCTTTTTGTAACTGCAAGGCTGCTGTTCTAGAGACAGTTGTTCAGAGTTGAATGCATGTTAAATGTACAGGTACATGTGAAACACTGGTCATATAGAGTGTGCTGTGAATCAGAAAATGGATTCTAAAAGGTTCTCGTTATTTATTCTTGTTTATTTATTCAAAAATCTCCTCAACAAACTGCTGGAAGTCACCACATGTTCCCAGCTTCAGTCACTTTACCTACGTTTAGCTTTAAAAGCTTTTGGGCTTCGATAGTCACCTCATTTCTCTATTTAAAAAAAAGTGCCTCATTGAGATTTTTAAAAAGTTCTGATGAAAAACTGGGAATTTTTTTAAAATCCGGCTTTAGGTGTCACATTTGATTTCAATAAAAGTTACCAGCGTCAGAAATAAGGGAACAGTAGGAGTCCATATCTGTTCCCCCAAGGTCATGTCATGCCATTTTCTGGACTGCTTTATCCTTTATTAGTGTCACGAGAAGCCTGGAGCCCGTCCTATCTGACTCCCGGCGAAGGCAGGATACACTGAACACACACACAGTATTGAAATACACCACTAGCCTAACGTCTACTTGTCTCCATGCAACGGCCTCACTGGGCCTGGGACTCGAACCCAGGACCTTCTTGCTATGAGGCGGATGTGCTAACCACTGTGCCCCGAGGTACAAACTCCAATAATGTATCCTTTCGGGGTAAATTTTGGATCTCGGTGTAACTGTAAATGTTTAAGGACCAAAAAGATGCCAACATGTTCCCACACAGTATATAAAGGGTACAGAGGAGTACTTAAGGGGGATACTGCATCAGGGGCAAGCTGCTGTACCCTTAAAGGTGTGACGACCTCTGACGACCTCCAGGGGGCGTGAGAGCCGTGTGACGTGTACACGTGTATCCTCTTCCCTTCCTCTCTCTGCCAGGCTAGACTCTCCTCACCGGGAGAGAGAGAGGATCCACACCTTCACCCATCACCCACTGTGGACATGTAGATATGCTGCCTTATACACGAAGGACCTTCACCAAACCAGTCTCGCGCGACTGCTTCCGGTTTAAGACGGACTGAAAGAAGGAGCGAATCATAACTAAGGTCCGTATCATAGAATACATGGAGATGAGATGCTAATGCTAATGCTGCTAAAACCACCGGGGGTGGAAATACTGGTTTGTTGGTCCTTATAGCTGAACGTAACGCTGACGTGTCCTTAGCCGCGTGCGCACGTTTGAGGTTCTGAGCGCGTGAGTCCAAGTCGTGAAGCTCTGAACGGATGAAATCCGCCCCAGCCGCGACCCGTGACGCCCCTGTCCCGTGATCCGGAACGCTCGTGCGAGTCCCGGTGCTCGACTTGTGGGACATGGAACACTTAGAAGTGAGTCCTGACGCCCGGGTTCAGCGGCGTGGAATGTTGTGCCGCGTGAGGACGCTTGGATGGGTTCTGAGGTTCAGCTTGTGTGGCATGGAACACAAGTGAGTTCCGACTTTCTTTAAGGCATGACACGGAACGCTCGGGCAAACCCTGGTGTTCGTGACGTGGAGTACTTTTGACAGATCTGACCGCGTAGAGTACACGGAACACTTGTGCACGTTCTGTTCTAAGGGTCTGAAACAGCACTTGTGAGTGTTGTAGTGTGTAACGGAACGCTTGTGAGTGTTCTAGTGTGTGTAACGGAACGCTTGTGAGTTCCAGTGTGTGTAACGGAACGATTGTGAGTTCCAGTGTGTGTAACGGAACGATTGTGAGTTCCTGTTTGTGTAACGGAACGCTTGTGAGTGCCAGTGTGTGTAACGGAACGCTTGTGAGTTCCAGTGTGTGTAACGGAACGCTTGTGAGTTCCAGTGTGTGTAACGGAAC
>JBCNYH010000026.1:36211327-36222836 GCA_039654325.1 Tandanus tandanus
GAGGGCGCGGGGGTGTTTGTGTGTGTGTGGGGGAGGGGGAGGGTGTGTGTGGGTGTGTGTGTGTGTGTGGGGGGGAGAGTGTGTGTGTGAGAGAGAGAGTGTGTATGTGAGCGAGAGAGAGAGAGAGAGAGAGAGAGTATGTATGTGTGTTTGTGAGAGAGAGAGTGTAGGTGTGTGAAAGAGAGAGAGTGTATGTGTGTGTGAGAGAGTGTGTATGTATGTGGGTGTGTGTTAGAGAGAGAGTGCGTGTGTGTGTGTGTGTGTGTGTGTGTGAGAGAGAGAGAAAGTGTGTGAGTGCATGTGCGAATCTAAACACAATCTGTTTGAGGGAAAAGTTTATTATTGTAAGATTTTCAATATTAATCATGTTTTATATGAATAGGTCAGCATGATTTCTGAAGTGTGTGTGTGTGTGTGTGTGTGTGTGTGTGTGTGTGTGTGTGTGTGTGTGTGTCCTCAGCTGTGACATTGACTCTGCTCCTGAACGGTGTTTTCACCAACGCTGTAAAGCTCACTGTGGGAAGGTGAGTGATGACGCAGTAATGTTGCATCACGCTGATCTTTAAATCACTGATGGGAAATACTGTACAATATTGGAAGATGTACCACATGCCGCCATTAGGGGGCGCTCTTTCACTCTTAATTATTATTTATTTATTTTTTACCTGTCCTGGAGTTTTGTAGGCTTCACTATATAGAGTAAATAAAGTGTGCTGTGAATGCAGGCGGTTCTACTCACTAAATACCTTTCATCATACATTCACGCTCATGAGAGAGAAGCGGAACCTCGAATATTAATAAAGTTTGAGAAGTTTGATGACAACATTTCAGAGAGAGGTCCGGCGTGTCCCGGTCGTGCACGCTGTGTTTTTCCGCTGTGTGTTTATACAACAGGTGTGGTGTAGTAGTTAGCACATCCACCTCACAGGTCCTGGGTTCGAGTCCCGGGGTCGGCGAGAGTGTTTCTGTGTGGAGTTTGCATGTTCTCCTTGTGCTTGCGTGGGTTTTCTCCAGGTACTCTGGTTTCCTCTTAGTCCAAAGACATGCACATTAGGATAATTGGCTGTTCCAGATTGCAAATTGGTGTCAGTCAGAGTGTGAATGGTTGAATGTGTGTTGCCCTGCGATGGACTGGCGAGCTGTTCAGGGTGCACCCCGCCTTGGTCCAGAGAAGGCTGAGATAGGCTCCAGCCTCCCAGTGACCTGGTGAAGCAAGCAGTTCAGCAAATAAATGAATGTTTAAACAACTAAAGAAAAAACAGATCGTCAGATTACTTTTTTTCATATTTTGTTCTTTCTTTCCTCCTCTAGGCCACGTCCCGATTTCTTCTACCGCTGCTTTCCAGATGGTCAGATGAACGCAGAGTTTCAGTGCAGCGGCGACCCAGAAATGGTCACAGAAGGGAGGAAGAGTTTCCCCAGCGGGCACTCATCATGTAAACAATATCTTCATTGTCCTTTGAAGTTGTGTTATAGTTGTGTTTATCCCAAAAACGTCCCTCTAAAATCTCATGTAGATCACGGAAATGTGTGCCACATCAAACTCTCTGTCTTTTCTTCCTGTGATGAACTCATGGCTATTAGGGTAAAGAATTGGAATAATTCTATGGTAATAACATGATAATATTCACCAGATAGTTCTGCAGGATGAACACACAGCTTTTTAGAGCCACGATGCAGACTTAGGGACTTTATTGGAAATGGATTTTGGGTTAGACATGTGACCCTTTAACACAGAAGCCCTCTCATAATTGTGGGCGGGGCGTAAAGGTTCTGGGTCAGTGTCTGATTGTAATGCATTTACATTTATGGCATTTGGCAGACGCCGTTATCCAGAGCGACGTACATTCTTCATTTTTCTACAAGTGAGTAATTAAAGGTTAACGGGCCTTACAGTAGCAGTGTCAGCTTGGTGACCTTCAGATCACAAATCCGGAGCCTTAACCACTGAGCTGGCACTGCCTGACAAATAGAGAAATGAATATGGTTGCCGCGCCATGCTGGTTGATTCCATACTGAAACACATTTGTAGTGCAGAATAGATGTTTTTACTGAACAAATAAGAACATGCAGATAAATCAGACTCCAAGGAATCCTAGACAGCAAAATTAGATACTGGTTACGGTCACCACCCAAAAGCTGATTATTTTACAATAACAGTACATCCCTGTAATATAAAGATTCAGGCAATGCCTAAAAGCGGAGTTCCGGAAAAAAACCCTAACTTCTCCTGATACAAGGTTTCAGTGTGAATTCGTTTTGATGATGCCATTGATGATGTAATGTCATGTAACTATCACATTATGACCGCCCCCTCCACAAAGTTTTGATATTGTCTGAAAGTGTTACGCAATTAGGTTCACTTCTGTAAGCACGGTCGCCAGAAACGTCATGTGCTTCGTCAATGTGATTGGATTAAAAGCCTTTCCATTCAAATGAGAAATTTGGAATTTCCCAGTTTTCATTGTGTGGCAGTAATAGTTTATATTGCCAGCTCAAAAAAGAAGATACCTCCTGCATATGGCACATAGAATTCTGTTTACACTGTTAACAAAAGTGTATTTTTTATGGCTTGAAACAAGTAACAGTTTGGAGAGGAAGATGGATTAAAAGAAGTCCCCATCACGCAGACGTTCATTCCATTACCACAGTTATAAACCTGCATGCGAAATCTCACCACATAGTTTTCACGTGTACACGTATGGGTGGGCGAATGGACACAATATTTGCGGCACAAAAAAAATTTAATCAATGCTATACCGATTTCTCTCAGTATCACTTTAAATCATACAAACCTTGTTTGCAGTCAAATTAATCCACACCTTTTGACTAATAATCAGACACTGAACCACTATAGTGTTAAATATCTATAGTGTAGACTGATATCTGCTTTCTAAATGCATTTGTTTGTTTGTTTGTTTGTTTTTTAAATATTAGTTGCGTTTGCCGGACTGGGATTTACGGCACTTTTCATGGCTGGGAAGCTTCACTGCTTCAATCCGATTGGCCGAGGAAAAGCGTGGCGTCTTTGTGTGTTCCTCACACCGATACTCTGCGCTGTCTTGATCGCCATCTCCAGAACCTGTGACTACAAACATCACTGGCAAGGTGAACGAAGAAGCCAGTGCACATACTGCAAAAATAAAACCCAGGAACATTCTAGCATATGTTTTTAAACATGTTATTTTAAACGTTTATTGTGGGATGTCCCATGTAATGAGATAAACCACTTAGAGTTGTGTCCCATGACCTCACACCCTGTGATGTCACAATTCCTTGTATGTGTGTACGTGTCATTTTCTAAGCATTCTTAGAGTTCCAAATTACTCCGGGGTGTCTCTCACTCACTCATTTGCCGAACCGTTTAATTCTACCAGGGTCGCGGGGAAGCTGGAGCCTATCTCAGCCAACAATGGGCAAAGTACACCCTGAACAGTTCACCAGACTATCCCAGTGCAACACACACACCACCACTCACACTCATGTTCACCCCTAGAGGCAGTTTGGCACAGCCGATTAGCCTAACGTTCATGTCTTTGGACTGTGGGAGGAAACTGTATTACCCGGAGGAAACCCACACATGCACTGGGAGAACATGAAACAGAAAGGCCCGAGCCGAGCCCCAGACATAAACCCAGTACCTTCTTATTGTCCACTACACCACCTGCCACCACCCCTAGTTGTGAGTGTGAATATTTGTGAGTGTCAGCCCTGCCCTGTAATGGACTAGCGAGCTGTCCCAGGTACACCCAGTCTTCACCCAAATCCTTAATAAAGAATAAAGTGGTTTGACAAATGAATGAATGAATAAATACAAAGACCAGAATTTTACAGTAGCAGTTACAGAATAATATCACAGCAGTTAAGAATAAAATAAACTGCATGTAAACACAATATTCTAAAAGATTTCGGCAAAACTGTGGCTCTCTTTGTTGTTTAAGCTGTGCTCGAATAATATGAATAATATCAGCTTTCATTTTTAATGATGTCCTTGTCTCCTGTCTCTTTATTGTTTGGTTCTCCAGATGTGTTGGTGGGATCACTGCTGGGTTCGACCTTCTCGTACCTGTGTTACCGACAACATTATCCATCACTCACCGAGTCCGATTCCCATAAACCCCTGAGGTTCAGAGACACCGTATCATCAGCACAGGACCGCAAGCAGGCCACTGCAGGATTCATCCTACCTCTGTAGGGATTTTAGTAGCAATTAAACTAATCATCGTCCTGAACTGTGTGATGGACATGTCTTCGTTCACAGCCCTTAAGCAAATGCTGCCAATATGTGTATATGTCAGTTGAGCCTTCTTAAGACCATACAGCTATGGAAACAGTTAAGAGACCCTTTTTTTTTTTATTGAGGAATCACCATTAAAATGGTCTCTGATTTTTTCCATAGCTGTACAGGAGTTTAAAATGGAAAGAAATACTTTGTTTGTTGTAGATATTTGGATTTGTATTGGACCAGGAACATCCAGGGGTTTTCTGCATCAGGTTTTGAATATCATATACGTCCATTGTTCAGTGTGTATCACTCAATGTCAATGTGTTTTTAGTGGGGTCTATCAATAAAACATTTTGAAAGTTTGACTGTAGCCTTTAAAGGTCTCTTAGATTTGACATTTCTGACAGTGATGAACATTATTTCTATTTTTTTTAAAAGAATAAAAGGTCTGGGATTTTGGCGTAACATCTTTCGTAGTGGAGTTCCCGAGCGGAACCTGACTTGGATGGTTGTCCTTTGTCCTGTCCAATGTCCGCGTGTACCCACTATAGGAAACCCAAGAAGGCTTCTTGATGCTGATTGGCTGTTATGTATCGCTGACTTGCATATTGATGGGCAGCGATAAAAAACAAGATTGATTATTAATGACGAAATGAAAACCCAAAAAATAGAGGCTCATACACCACCACTCAGAATCGCACAGAATAAAAAATACAGTCCAGCTCAGGTAGTCAGACAAACATTCCTGGGGCAAAACAACATGAAACAGGGAGCCGGCACAACGGATAAATAAATTAACAAGACAAATAGACGCAGAAATCCTCTAGTGAATGGTGGTGAAGTGAAAACTCAGAGGTAACCTTTCCTTCTTTCACTCCAGATCATAGTTGGAAAACACAGGTAAATTATTTATTTATTTCCTCTGGAGCTGAAGTTAATTCGGCCCCTAACGAAGCCGCGCTACTCTTATAACACTAGCCTCAGACACCTATGACAGAAACATCTATCGGGAGTTCCGCTTTTATGCAGTGCCTAAATCATTATAGTATTTCTCCCAGGTTACTAATTTTGAACTGGGTTATCCTCAAGACAAAGGCAGAAAACACTCAAGCCATAATATCTGACAGACTCTTCCAACTATCGCTCATTAACACTTAACGGGATAATAATATCCATTAAACCTGTTCAGGATGTACACCACGTCTCCCATGAAATCAGCTGGGATTGGCTTCAGCTTCCCCCATGACCCTGACAGATAAGCGTTATGGATAATCTATAGATTTCAATTAACTAGTAATTGCTGGTAAGTACTGTGTAAGATATAAGATATATTAAGGACAGCACGTCCACCAGTAAGAAGGTCCTGGGCTCAATGAGGGCATTTCTGTTTGGAGTTTGCATGTCCTCCCCATAGGATACCGGGATAGTTGGCCTGGGTCTTGCTCCCTTGCCGAGATGTAGATTTTGATGTTTTGGGAGGCTTCTTGCTGCTTGATACTTTCTTGCTTGCTGATGTGTCATGCAGAAAAAGCATTAAAGCCAAACGGAATTAAGAAGATGCACAGCCGCTCCATCCTGTAATCAAGGTGAAGAAATGATGAAGGTGAAGAGACCTTTAGTTGTTTTTAAAGATTTTCTGTTGTTATTTATTGGTTAACCCATCCAAGAAAAGTGTGTTAATCAAAAAGTCCGAAATTGTAATTCTAGTATATGGAATATAAATGATATCATAGTAAGGCTAACAATATAATCTCACCTAATTTACACTTGGTATCGAACTCTCACAGGTATTTAGAACTTTACAGTACACAAGGAAATCCAGCAACAAGAGTAAGAGCGGGGTAAACTGTTAAAAACACATTCATCACATGCCCTGCGATGGCCTGGCGAGCTGTCCAGGGTGTACTCTGCCCTCGCCTAGAGTCGGCTGAGATGGGCGCCAGCCTCCTGGTACAGTCCCTCTGTAACATAAATTTATTGTATTTTTTGTACTGATCCAATAATGCAGATCTCATTACCACCCCTAAACACACACACACACACACACACACACACACACACACACACACACACACACACACACACACATATTCATATAAAGTATATGTGACCAATCGAAATGGATGAGTCATTACAATAAGACCTGCCTGGTATTTTGCACTTAAAGAGAACCATAAATCAATATGCTGTGAGTGCCATACAGAAGAAATGCATTTAATTGCATTACTGAAATCCCCCATGATGGCCAGTTTTTAAAGTGCTCAACACGGAGGAGCAGCAGTTCTACTCCAAGCTCCTCCCGGATGACAGAACTACTCACCCTATCTCTAAGGGAGAGCCCTGCCACCCTGCGAGGAGGAAGCTCATTTCACCCGCTTGTATTCGCGATCTTGTTCTTTCGATCACTACCCAAAGCTCGGTCTCTGCATTCTACTAACTGATCCTGCAAATTATTCAAGGTGTTATCTGTTATAAATATATTTAATTCATTCATTTCATCCACCTTTAATGAATGAGCTACTTTTTCACACATTTAATACACATGAAAACATTACAGCAACTCATCTCTTAACACTCAAGCGACAAATTGCAAACATGTTGGTAAAGGAGTGGATCTTTTGACCAGATCACTTTTTTAAGTTATGCCACCGTGCGCTCTGTGCCACGGATCCCTTCGACAGCGGCAGCCATATGTTTTTTTGGGCCTCCACCTTGCCTATAGGGGTTTCTATCTCCATCTTTGTGAAAGTCCTTTTTATCCATTCTTTTCTCTGCTGCAGTCATTATTCACAACGACAGAGCAATAACACTTCAGGCTCATTTATATGCAGACCGCATTCATGAGGCGATTTGCATTGACCATTTATGGTTAAAAAGGTGTGTGTGTATGTAGGGTTTTATAAATCTGAATGTTTTTTGGCGCCCACAAATTTGGGGTTATTGCGCAAGTCAAATTTTAGTAAAGATTCTACGCATAATTTTAAAAATGAGACCCCTGAGATTTGGACTTTATTTTCCCTAATGGCATGGATATAAAAATAGAGCTCGAACACCTGTGGGAGGAAGCCAGAGTACCCAGATGAAACCCAAACAAGCACTAAGAGAACATGCAAACACCACACAGAAACACTCTTGCCGAGCCAGGGTTTTAGACCCAGGACATTCTTGCTGTGAGGCGGACTTGCTAACCACTCGGGCGATTCTGTGTGGAGCTATAAATATATACACACAAGCAGGCGCACAGCTGTGTAACAGCATCTTTTTAACTTTCTTTAAGAGTTTAGGGTTTACTTCATGGAAACGTAAGCAACACTCACTTGTATGTCAAATCACCTAATCCTCTTAGGGTTGCGGATCTCAGCCGACAGTAGACAAAGATGGGGTACACCCTGAACAGCTTGCCAGATCATTGCAGGGCCAACAGACACAACCATTCACACCCACACTCACACCTAGGGGCAATTTCAAACAGCCAATTAGCTAATGTGCATGTTTTTGGACTATGGGAGGAAACCGGAGTACCTGGAGGAAACCCACGAAGCATGGGGAGAACATGCAAACTCCACACAAAAAAGCCTGAGCCCACCACAAGAACCCAGGACTTTTTTGCTGTGAAGCGCAGGTGCTAACCACTTTGCTATTGTGGTGCCACATAAAGAGCAGTAAACTAAAATGAGATTTTTATAGTTTAGATTTACATATTTTAGCCATGACAGAGGCCGGTCAGGTAAGTTCTGCGCTTTGAGCCAAGCTGTGTACTATGAAGCTATCGGCGTCTGTTTACCCAACTCATTCAATGCTAATACATACTACATGTAAAGGTGGACACAAAACACAAAAAAATAAAAGTACAATTTCTTAAAAATTTTTTTTCCATTTTAAAGCATAATAATGATGACATCTGTTCCAAGTATATGATATAATATATAATATCCATTTTTATTAAATGCTTTTTAGCATACAGCATGATCAGATACAACATGTACATCAGGTTACATCATGGTTCCACCAACATCCGTACACAGACAACATATCTTAATATACCACCCAGTACCTCTGTAATTTAATCAGTTATTTTACACAATACAAAACATCATCACATTCTATATCTCCAGTGAGACTCCTTAATTCTTCACTAATCCCAGTACAGTATGGTGTGATCTGATTACAGCAGTAAGGAAGATAGCGCATAACATTCAGAGAAGTGTATTTATAGACCGACTATTAGCGCTATCTGATGTTGATGAAAGATAGGCACGCCAGGGTCAATAAGTCACCCCTTTTCCAGCTAAGTCTTAAAGCTTTGAATATATTTTAAACTCTGTCCTTGTAGACTCAAGGATGCCTGTCACTTCACAAAATCAGGATATACTTGAGGGGAAATTGGTGCTATCAAATAGTGATGATGTCAGCTGAAAGATCTACAACCTACTGATAAAATTTAACTAAGAGAGCATAACTATTAGTATAATGGCACTGGAAAGTGGAACACCTTGCTCCAAACCTCTATCAGGGTTATATTTCCTGTCTTCTTGAAGTGCAAACTGCCTAGGGAAAGTTCTAGGAGGAGAAATTGTTGACACTATGCAGTTTTTATTTTGTTTAGAAAAACTTCAAAACCATCCTGGATCTGGATCATGCCCAAAATTTTATCAGTTCTTCGTTGGCCCAAGACCCACGTTTGGTTAAAATTTCGTGAAAATCTGTCTATTAGTTTTTAAATGATCATGGTCACAGGCATATACCCAACCAATCTCTTAACCTCCCCCTTGGTGGAGGTAATTATATACGCACCAGGATTAATATATTTAAGCAAAATCACCTGAAATACTGAAATAAATTAAGTTTAAAGGCAAACTCATCCATGTTAACTTGGGCCTTGATGACATCCTCATTCTGAGATTTAGTTTTCGAATAACCATCCATAAAATGTTTTTAAACAGCAGCTATCGGCTTTAGATTTTACACACAGGCAGATCTTAATCCGGAGTTTAAATTGAGATTAACTTTTAACAAGTGCTGCCGTCACCTTTAAAAAAATTAAAACCCTTATTTACTAATAAAAAGCTTTATCAGACAGACGTTTCATGTACTTCTGAATCATACGCCGCATATCACAGTACCTGCAACAACAACAAAACACGAACATGAGTGGTTACTTTCCTGTATGATAAACAACCCGCTGAAAAACACAACACAATTTCTGCTTACAACCTTTTCACAGCTTTTCACGCAGGGTAAGAGTGAATACCATTCAGAATGAAGTACATACCATGCATGAAGTGCAGAAGGTTCATTCCAGCAGGTGTGTGTGAATGCATGAATACTAAATGCAGAAGCAAACTACACGTACCTCTTCTTGAGCTTCTCCATCTCTCTGTTCTCTTCTTCTTTCAGTTTATCAATGAAGCTCTGTAGCACAGGCATCTCCAGCTTTATATACTGCGCGACCTGCACGCACCACAGAATGGACAAATCCATCTCACATTTCTAGTATGTCTAGAATCATATGTTCAACTTCACTAATGGAGAATGGTAAGAATGGTGTGAAATGTGAAATACTCTCAAGCATTGGCATTTTTTTCGACTGTACTCTTTTTTAACCTCAAATGTATCCATTATCTGTACCACTTATTTGTCAGGGTCATGATAAAAGCTGGAGCCAATCAAAGCTGACTTGAGGCTAGAGGTGAGGTACACCCCGAACAGGTCGCTAGGCTAACACAGGCACATACAGCCCATTCACACTCACATTCACACCTATGGGCAAATTAGCGTAGCCAGTTGACCTAACGTGCATGTCTTTGGACTGTGGGAGGAAATTAGTGTACCCAGACAAGAACAGGGAGAACATGCTAACGGCTTTTGGCCGAGTTTCAAACCCAGAACATTCTTGCTGTGTGAGAGGAGACATTGCTAACCTAACCACTGAGCCACCCCTCAGTCTTTTTTCAGCAGTTAGCATCACATGACTGCTATAAAATCAGAGAAAGTAATGTGATGCATGTTTCCTGAAAAACACATGAAGCCACTGCATTTAAAAAATAAAAAATAAAATTATGTAAAATGAACAGGTGATAGCAGCAAGGTCTAGATGTCCTTATAGCTGATATCAATATCTTACATCATAGGTGACCTCCTCCACCTGGTCAGGCTCCATGAGAAAGATTTTGCTGATCTGTTCACACGGTCCATGTACGAGACGGATGGCCAGCGGGTGATCATCTCGTTTCAGCTGAATGCGCTCTGAGACAAAAGACAGAACCAATTTGAGCCAATAAGATTCTTTTACATACATTCATTTCGACAGTGAAAATATTCAGCAACCAGGTGAGCTTGCAAAACTTAAAATCTGAAGTCTGGAATTGCTTAATGGGTCCTTATTTGGAGTGTAGTAGTGACTCACGTCCACTGGTGTGTACGAGGAAGAGGGTGAACTCATCGGGACTGTTCTCAATCTTAAACTTGTTGAGAAGAACTCGAAGGACCTGTAATGTCGTCATGGAGCTGTTGATGCGGACATTAGTGACCGAACCGAACGTTGGAGTGAAAACTGCAGTCTGATAAATCAAGAGGATGAGGAGAGAAACAGAAGAGGCACAGGAGAGAAAATAGGTACGTTTTCTAAGGTGGAGTATTGGAGCTTTGGGAATGTAGATATATGGGGCAGTAATAACTTTATAAATGTAAAAATTTATGATAGGAATTTGGACTGGGGTATCTTTACAAATGAATTAACAATAAAATTTGGTGCTGTGAAATTTACAGTGGAATTTGGATGAAGTCTAAAAAGCAAATTAGATTTGACTAAATTAATATAGAACAAAAAGTATATAGATTCAATTATATTAGGATTTTAAAAAGGAGGAATTTAGAATAGAAATTTAGTCTGTGCTTCTTCAAATTAAAAAAATCAGAACTTTTAAATTAGTATCTGTTGAAACATTTTTACAATTACATTTACATTTACAGAATTTGGCAGACGCTCTTATCCAGAGCAACTTATGATTATCATTTTTATACAACTGAGCAACTGAGGGTTAAGGGTTAAATTTTTAAATGTAGAAATGTACTCTAGATATTTTGAAATTAATTTAAACCATACTACACTGCCCGCCCCCCAAAAAAGTCACACATTCTAATATTTTCATGGAGAGCCTTTAACCTTGATCACGGAATGCAATCTCCATGCCATTGATGCTCCAGGTGGTCCGGTCGAGGCTCAGCAACATTAATGTGGCAATAAAATGAAGTCAGCTGATGACCTGAATGTACTGAATGAGC
>JBCNYH010000026.1:36254918-36285212 GCA_039654325.1 Tandanus tandanus
TTTTGCTCAGCCTATATAAGGCTGGAACTTTCCACCAGAATTTCTAACTGACGAAGCTTTTTGGATTGAAAGCGAAATGTCTTCAAAAACCACAAAAAAAGAAGTGCAGTTGCCTCGACTCAAGCTTTTTAGGATTATTATGACCTGGATGATTGAGAATCTACACCAACATACTCTGGAGCCAGTTCACTCATTTCTATTTCCAAATAGATGAAACTAGCTTGTTATGGTTTAGGTGTTGGACCTGAAATCCTGTGTAGCTCCTGCATGCCAGTGAGGTTTGAACAGTCTGTAAATAAGAACCGGCACCTGAAAAAAAGTAATAAAACAAAATAATTCTGTTAAAGCTTTCTAACCAATGATGAGAGTGACTCTCTTGTTGGAGTCATGTTTTCTTTCAATTAGGCAAGTCCAGCAAATCACTAAGGTCTGTAAAAGCTCTACAAATTATAGAATCACTCAATGTTGAGGATAAAATTATGAAATAATTTTGTAGTTTGCATTTCTACAACA
Source organism: Tandanus tandanus (assembly GCA_039654325.1). Classification (NCBI taxonomy): domain Eukaryota; kingdom Metazoa; phylum Chordata; class Actinopteri; order Siluriformes; family Plotosidae; genus Tandanus; species Tandanus tandanus. The sequence continues at coordinate 36,255,432 of JBCNYH010000026.1, forward strand.
AATAATAGCACAGGTCTAAAAAAGCTAAAAATACCAAGTTGTGATGGCTGAATTATTAAACTGTTGGACTTGCAGTAAAAGTATTGGTCCCCATTTCCCAGCAACAAGGAATCTCTAAGTTTTCTTTGCCTTTCCATTTCGAAAGACTTTGAGGTCTCCAGTAAACTGATGGAGGTCCAACACAAAAATCTGAACAACCCTGTTTATGCCCAAATTTCTTCTTGTGTAGCACACCGTAACTAAACCTGTTGCAATAGTCAATTAATCACCATATCATATGATTAATGCAAATAATCTGGATCATCTTTCTAACGATGATTCACTGCTGTATCATAAGAAAAGAAAAAAAAAAACTATGCTGAGAGTTTTCCTGATTCCACTGCAGCTCACTTTCTCTCTGCTGCCCTCTCCTGTATGTCTGACTGACACAAAAGATTCAAAGACAAAATTATTGTCAAAATTATCTAAATTCTTGATTTTCTTTCTTTTTCTTTTTATAAAATCATTGTTATCAGTAATTGAGATAGTTTCTGGGACAATATATCATCAAAAAAAATTATATTGTAAGATAACTTTTCCAAATGAACAATGCAGGCTTTAGGAATCCAGTTTGCCACAAGATTCAGATGATTAAGTTTACAGGGTAAGGTAATGCGTTTAAGTGCTACTGAATATCGACAAATACACATCCTGTGAAAGTGTACTAACAAGCAGCTGGTAGCCTTGAATTCCAGGGAGGCTTGCAAGATCAAACCCTGCTTACATCAGTATTTTTAATAAATAATTTACAACATAACCAAAAAAAATCTCAGTCTTGTCAACAAGTGAGAATGAAATCCACCTGCACTCCATTTCCTCTAATAAGGAAGCGTAATCTACTTAAAGCAGTAATGGCTGAAAGGTTAAACCACTGGACTTGAAATCCAAAGGAAGGTTTGATCCTTGCATGTGGTGAAGAGCCGTTTCAATACTCTACAGGTAAGAACCTGCACCATAACCAACTAGAACTACTGCCTGGTGTAAATTATATGCCTCTGCACAGAAAGGCCACACTGACTTTGACCTTCAAAATCTAATCAAGTCTTTGAGTCAAGGTGGAACCTTTCTTTTAAAAAGAAATGCCTCAAAGCATTCTGGGGATATCACATTCAAAAGAATGGCACAAATGAGGCTGAACTGATGTTGACCTTTAACCTCCAAAATCTAATCCATTTATCCTTGGGTCAAGGTAAGCATTTGTGCAAAGTTTGAAGAAAAACCCTCAAAGCATTATTGAGGTATCGGTTCACAAGAATGACCCAGGTGGCTCAGTTATACAAAAATGATAAATTTATGTCACTCTACAATGCAAAACGGACTTCTCTGGAACTTTTCTGCACATTTCCAAAGAGCTGAGTGTCACCAGTGCATCTGGTTGAGGTCAAACCAATGAACTGCCCTACTGAGAAGACCTGGGCCAGACACTGAGGCAAGAAACTGAGCGGTATTGAGACATTGCAGTATTTAAAAAAAAAAATGTACACTCGTAGAGGGGAAAAAAAGCATTTTGGGAATCCAATCTGCTCATGATTTACATGATAAAGCTGAAGTATAAAAGAATATAGAAGCTAGATGTATAAAAGAATTTAAAACTCAGCTCGTGGATTGGCCTTATACTGTATTTAGATCACGCTCCTTTAAACAAAGTAATAAATAAGCTGAGTGTTTAAAGCAGTTGGACTTTAACTACAACAGATTTCACTGTGTAGATTTAAACCCTGCTTGCAGAAATATTACCAGCACCCATTTTCTACTCCGAACTACTATCCATTTAGGATTAAATTTCTTTGTGTAGCACACCAGAGTAAGAGACAGAGGGGTATTGAGAAAATACCCATTCTTTTCCACATAAAAGCAAATATATTGGAGGTTGGCATCAATGTACTGGCAACTCGAGATTTTAGATAACAAATATTGAGCTAATTGGTCCACTTTATCCACAATTGGCTGATGTGGGTGCAGGTTTTCATTCAAACCAAGCAAGAGACACCCAAGTTCACTTCAAGTGATCAATTTAGGTAGGAATATACACAACGGCCACTTACGAGCAAGATTGAATAACCTTACCTGTTTCAGTCTCATATTAAATGATAAACTGCTGTAACTAGCCGTTATGTGTTTATACCAAACCCTTCAAAAATATGGTCTGATACTTTTTTGTGGTCAAGAAACAAATATTGTTGACAATTTACATTAATTTTCATAAATAAGTGCACTGTGATCAAGGATATAAAACAAACATCACATCTTCACACAATACAAAACGTTTATTAGTGGGTAACAGAACGAAAAGCCCAAATTGGAATATTTACACATTTCTTTTTCTTATCTACAAAGCATTGGAATGAAGGTGGACAAACTCCTAGTGCTTCAAGAGGCAGAACGGAGTTGGGGGTAAAGATGGGGGACTGAATTATCACAGAGGTGACGTTCACTGCTTAGACAGTCCGTTGTTTCTATTCCCTGATTTATAGTGATCTACATCAGTTATAGACATGGTTGGGGGGCCAATGTGGATGATGTGAGACTTCAAGACGATTCCTCATCGATTTTGGGAGCCAGGTAGTACTTAATGTGACCCATATCAGCAATCTTGTATTCCACCACTGAAAAATGGGGTTGGGGAGGTAGGACAAATGAAGAAATCAGTAAAAACAGAAGTGACAAAAGGAATCAAATTATACATTGTTTGCAATAATGTACACAAGTGCTATGCATGATTGTGTTTATGGATCGAGAGGGAGATTCATCACAGCGATTCACTCAATCAGGTCAAGCTTTGTGCATGTGGATATGGAAAATGTTTAACCAGTGACTGCAGGTCTTACCAAGTGGAATATCCGCAGACATGCTAAGAGTGACTGTCTTGGACAGGGGAGTGGCCTTGGTGAAGAAGTTCAAGTAGTTCAGGGCAAAAATCAGTTGGACGGGTTCATTCATCTCAATCGTCACCTATCAGAGAGGAAGACCCGCATCACAAGTGGAACGGTGCTGGAGATATTCACCATGCAAAGCGCACAGTCATATTTATTTACATGTACAATTGATTCTTACAGCCTCATCCTCTTTGTCAACGTTGCTGGTTTGGGACAGTTTGATGTTTCCGGTTCCCAGTTCACCGCTGGCAGAAAACTTCACACCGTCTTTAGCACAGGAGATCATCACAGCGTCTCCTATCTGGGACAGATCCCGGCAAATCCGGGCAAATTCACCAGAGGGCATTTTCACTACGCAGCTGTACTCTTGCTCCTACAAACACAAAACATTTGCGTTCATTTATTGAAAATGCAGCAAAGAGGAAACTGCTGGATGGTCTCCAAGATCCATCTTAAATGACACTGCCTCTTCGAACACATCCCTTCTCTACCCAGCACCCCAACCTTTAATGATGCGATCTGGGACTCGTTGTGACAAACGTGCACTTACTGGGATTCCAAGTTGCTCCACATCCAAATCCATCAGCTTCATCTCATAATCAGAGACCTTCTCCTGATCTTAAAGAATGCAGGATAAATTACTTTAAACACCATGCATCAAAACGAACTATTCCCCCACCCATACAGAACACAAACATGTTTTATAACAATGAATATATTCAAGATGTGCAATTCGACATCTTTTCACAAAAAGGCGGAACTGTAACTCACTCAAAGTCTCGAACACTAAAGCCAGAGAGTCTGCATTGTCCTCCGCTCTCAGTGTAATGATGTCCTCATTCCCTGCGCACTTCAGGATCTTGGACATACTAATAGAGGAAAAAATTTATAAATAACACATCAACAAATGACACGAGGGGAAAATATGTTGAGCAACACCACATTAACATTTCAGGCCTCTGATATTTATAATTTTACAGTTCTTACAAAAAAGTTTAATCATTATTAACTACACCATTAGCTTGTTATTGTGTATAATAAATTCACTGTTTAGCAGCTAAGAAGGAAGAAACATTAAGTAAAGAAAAACACAAACCTTCAATATAGTTTCATTTTGTTATCCAACACATTGTGTTTATCACCTGCATTCATGCATCATCTTTTGCTAATTCGCCCCTTTCCACAAAGAAAAACAGTAATTTTGAGACTGAACATGCTGTCAGATTAGCATCTTTTGTATGTGTGAGAGAGGGAGAAGCCCTAACAAATCTCTACAGCTCGTTAAAATTCCACTAAATAGGTCGATAGTCATTTCACTGGACAATATTACGCTAAACGTGACAATTATTAAACCGATAAATTATCTTAAAGAAACATGCTTCCGGTTTGTAAAAAGTTAGCCAGGCAGCTAGGACACTGTACAGCGCGCGAGTTAACTTTCCCGCCAACAGCGGGTCTGCGCGCGAAAATGACGTCATAAACAGTGGACCAAAAAAAGTACGGAGGGAAAGAAAGCGCGGGTTTCTTTCACTGAACCATTAGGTGGATTTTTTTTTAAAAGATAAGTGAGACGGTAGATTTGTAGCACGAATAAAATGGAGACGTGTGTATTACAAAAGAGCTGCACATTTAGCAAATAAAACTATTCGAGAAGCGTCACGCGCAGAACGCAGGCATGTGTGGACATGTCCGCCATGTTAAAAAAAAAAAAAAAAGTTACAAAAGCATTACGTGACTTTGCTCTGTTATATACTACCATATAAATGAGATCGGCAGCGTTAGTCGACTACACGTGTGGTGTTTGTGCGCAGTCTAACCTGCTGAGGTTGACCCCCATGGCGAGGTTCCTGTCGCAGCGGTACGAGTCGAAGCCGTCACTCCGCAGTGTGAGCTGAACCAGAGACACATGAGAAGAATCCATGCTTTGCAGAGAGATTCCCGACGAGCTCACATCCCAACAAGCCTCGGTGATCAGATCCTTCAGAGCTTCCAGCACCTTCTTCAGGATGGAGCCTTGAACCAGTCGGGCCTCAAACATGTCTGCAGGTGTTTTCTTTTATATAAACTACGTCACTATTTTTAAATAAACAACTAGCTAAAGTTAGCACTTCTCTCTGATGCTCCGGCTCTTGATATCAGAGTAAAAAAACAGACCAGGAGTTGCTTTGTCCTCTGATTAATAGTTATTTAAAATGAAAACAAAAGACTGCGCGTGACAGACTCCAGCCCACTACCGCTGCGAAGTGTTTCTGCGCGCGCTTTCCTTCTAGTTTTGATAGGAACTCCTGGCGCAGTCACCGACGTCATTTCCGCTTCGCATTTGACTCCTCCTTCTCCCAGCTGTTGTGCATAATTTCAGAATAACTCTAGGGTCATTCATTCGTTTTCCGAACCGCTTAATCTTAATAAGGGTCGCCGGGAGATCCTGAGAAAGACTACAGAGGCTACAAAGTGCTTCTGTGGCTAAACAGCGTACAAGGGGAAAAACTACAACTCCCAGTAAGCATTGCGGGTGACGTCACCGACTCATTCCCTTCCAAACTATGAACAGATCTGATGCTTTTTTTTATCTTCAGCAATACTATACCTTTAAGAAATGCTTAATAATGACAGTATTTGTGTTTTTGAGATAAGGGTTTGCGTTTCTTCAGGCATCGGTTTTTTTTATTTTTTATTTTATTATTATTTTTTTTAAGTTTACAAAACAGACGCCACTGTTGCATCCGGGTCCTCATGCTACGCAATTCCACGTACCGGCCACACGATGGCGCTGTTTTCCAATAATGAAGCGGTTCCCGTATATGAATCATACTTCTAATGAATTTCTGCGGTTAAGTACTTACATAAATCAAGAAAATTTAAATATCACTAAAATAACACCAGCTTTAGTGAATCTGTGGCTCTTTTATTTAGTCCAAGCTGTGGCAGTGCCTTTCCACCTCATTTGCCAAACCATTTAATCTTACTCGGGCCGCAGGTACACTGGAGCCTATCTCGGACTTAGTGAAGGCGGGGTGCACCCTGAACAGCTCCCCAGTCTATCACCGTGCCAACACACACAACCATTCACACTCACAGCAAAGGGCAATTTGGAACAGCCAGCTAGCCTAATGTGCATGCTGTCGGACTGTGGGAGGAAACCGGAATACCCGGAGAAAGCCCACCCAAGCATGGGGAGAACATGCAAGCTCCATAAATGCCTAAACCAGGCACAGGGACTTCTTACTGTGAGGCAAACGTGCAAACATCTACACGTGCCGCCATTTTTATATTCATATTAAAAGGTTAATCGTTTTTGTGACTTTTTTGAGTTGGGTATATGGTAGCTGGAGCAACGGGAGTTTGACTAGGTTCATATTTGTATTAAAACAGCAGTCGTGCATGGTGCAAAAATTTGTGCTGTTTCCTCACAGCAGCTTCTTGGTTTAAACCTGCTATTGAAACAAAGCCTTTCTGTGTGCACTTAATGTTTTTTTTTCTTCTTGTGCCTTCTTTGTTTTCCTCTGGTACACCAGTTACCTCCGATAGTCCAGAGACGTGTGGATGGGAGTAAAAATGAAGATATAAATGAATGAAGACACTTAAAGTGGGATCTGTAAAGCACTGTCAGAGGAGCTGCGTGTGTGTGTTTTTATTTAGTTGCTGCAGTGGAAATCACAATCCATTATATTTATTAATAAATTATATGTTGTCTGATTTAATCCAAATATCAAATCAATAACTGAAAAACATTAAGGAGGCCTACAAATGACATCAACTTGAACCTAATGTGTTTTCACAATTAATCTCTTTATGTAGCTTTAGCAAAATATATAGTCAATATATTCTTGTGTACATTTCAATAATGTTAATGAAATAAATGCACAGAGGGGGTCAGTGGTTAGCACTGTTGCCTCACAGTAAGAAGGTTATGGGTTCAGAGTTTGTGTCTGACTGGGGCCTTTCTGTGTACAGTTTGCATGTTCTCCCTGTGCTTGCATGGGTTTCTCTGTGTACTCTGGTTTCCTCCTATAGTCCAAAAACATGCACAGTAGGTCAGATGGCTACTCTACATTGTCCATACTGCAGTGTGTGTTTGTGTCCATACTGTAGTGTGTGTTTGTGTGTGTGCTGGCCTGGACACCTGTTCAGTATGTGCCCTTCTTCTTGACTGAAGTCAACTCAGATTGGCTCTAGCTTCCTCCTCGACCCTGACGGATGAGCAGTAAAGATGACGGATGGGGTCAGTGGAATTTATTCTATAGTTAAAATGGGTCCCTGGCTACAAAAATGTGAAAGGCGTTGATTGTTTCCACCCTGAATTTCAGTTGTGTAATAGAAAGCAAAAGTTTTATGTGTCACGTCGATAAGTTGCGCGACTATCAACCTGGAGATCGCAGGTTCGAATTCAGGTTAATGCAGCAGCCATCCATGACCAGGAGTCCATGGGAGCTAATTGGCCACTCTCTAATGGGAGTTAGGGATGGCATACTTTATGCTCACTTCTCTGTCACTCACACTGATCACCAGCCAATCATGAGCATCTGTGAGCTCATTCATACAAGAGAGCGGATTGCTCTTCATGTTAGGCTGCCCCGAAGCACACATGCGCAGCAGATGGTAAAGAGGAGGGTGGCAGCATTGTGTGTCATGGAGGGGGCATTTTGCTCTTGAAAAAGTTTACAAAATAGGTTGTGCTGCTGTGGTTTGGTCAAAGCCTAAAATTAAAGACTCCCAACAGCCATGAAACAACCTGCAAGCACTCCTCATCGGGATGTGAGCACATGAGCAACGATTAAATGAGTTTATTACATTTCACCCCCCTCGACATGGAGGTGCGTCATGACAGTGGTCGTTTTGTCATGTCTTCCAACTCTGATGTACAAGGCTGTAACCTAATCCATGCTAAGAGTTTAACGATGACCTCAGCGGGATTTGTCTGCACCACTGTAACTCTATCCAGCTATGGGAAAGTCCAGTTTCTAATTTGTGGATGGATGAACTGGAACAGATTCATGTATCTGACGGTTAATAAATTCGGCTGTGCCGTCTTAGAAAGGATTTTTTTAAATTTAGTGTCTTATAAAATTTTTATAGTAAATGAAACTTTATTCAGTAGTTTCTTAAACTAGTATGTTCCAGGTAACCACTTTTTGCATTTATGGAAGACATGTTTCAGGGTCAGCTTTCACAACACAAGGTGCAAGTAGACGATGGAGTTGAGATCACCGTGTGCTCCGAGGGATATCAATTGGAATGAGCGCTCGACGACATTTCACCCAAAATTATTCACCACAGACACACCAAATCTTTATTAATAAAATTCAAACACAAAAGCCACCAAGTTCAGGGTTAATGCTCTTATTTTCCATCATGCTGGGTTGAATCATGATGTTATTTATGCACATGGTTATTAATTTGGTTCATTTTTCTCCAAAGAAAACTATAATTAACATCACTTATGACCATAAACATCAAGCGAGATTTAGATTAATAGATCTATGAGTGGAAAAAGCATTTAAGCTCTTACTTATGCCCTAATCATGCATGTATTATTATTTTTATTACTCCATGCTGGATATGTTGTGGTCCCAATATGCTGTATTACCCACTCAATCATTTTTAGGAATGCTCCTCAATTACAGTGTTCAACTGCAGAAATAAAAGTGAAGTAAACCGGAAAAAAACCCCCCAAAACATTTAGCATTAAACACATCTATATCGTTAACCATGTCTGAGAGTTTGGTACAGTATTAAGGTTGGTATAACGTTTCAGTGGGCGGCAAGGTGGTGAAGTGGTTAGCATGTCTGCCTCACAGCCAGAATGTCCTGGGTTCGAGTCCCAGGCTCAGGCGTTTTTTTTGTGAAGTTCTGTGTACATGTTCTCCCCGTGCTTGCGTAGGTTTCTGGTGGGTGCTCCGGCTTCCTCCAACAGTCCAAAGACATGCACATTAGACTAGTTGGCTGTTTCAAATTGCCCCTAGGTGTGGATGTGAGTGTGAATGGTTGTGTGTTTGTTGGCCCTGCAATAGTCTGGCGGGCTGTTCAGGGTGTACCCTGTCTTTGCCCAGTGTTGGCTGAGAAAGGCTACAGCCTCCCTGCGACCCTAGTAGGAGGATTAAGTGGTTTGGCATATGAGCAAGTGAGTGAGAGTAAAGTGTCTGTCGGTTCCATCTGGAAGACTGTGGGACTTTTCTTATCGTTCCATGGAAGCTGGAGGGAAAGGCAGGAAATTATACCTATAGTGAGACAATGCTGAAAGGAAGTTGAGCTCATAGGGCTTTTCTCAAACATGCATGTGCTGATAATCAGTTATAATATCTTAATATTCAACACATACATTATTGTACTTGATACAGTATACTCTCACATCGTTTGTGTTACGTGTTTTATGTGTTAAATAGTTTGGATTAAGTAAAAGGAATCCTTTTTTATATACTGCATATAAAAAAATTTGTTTATTATAGTATGTTTATATTAAGTTCACTGAATTCCAGAATGATTTTTATCCATAAAACTAGAGATATCACACCTCAAATTTAATTACTTTTCTGTCTTTATTTTGCACCGATAATTTTGCACTTCAGCTATGTAGCTAACAAGTAAGAGGAGGCAGATTATCACTAGGGATATTAGTGGAATCAGTAACACTGTTTGTACATAACAAGGTTTCTAAACTACTTCATGAATTATATATGCATATACATTTATGAGTAAAAAACAGGAACAAATCTGTATGGAACCTTTCGGTTCAGCTCCCTCTTCACCATGACAGACCGGTACAAGCTCTGCTTCACAGCAGAGGCTGCACCGATCGCCTGTCCATCTCCCGTTCCATCCTTCCCTGACTTGTGAACAAGACCCAGTACTGAATACGCATTCACTGCGAATCGCTCCAATGAGAGCTGGAGGTCCCGGTTTGATGAGCCAGAAGGACAACATCATCTGTAAAAAACAGAGACAAGATCCTATGGCCACCAAACCAGAAACCCTCTGCACCTAGAAATTCTGTCCATAAGAATTATGAACAGAACTGGTGACAAAGGACAGCCTTGGCAGAGTCCAACCACTCACTCATTTTATAAGCCACTTAATCCTAATTAGGGTTGCGGGGAGGCTGGTGCCCATCTCAGCCGACTCTGGGCGAGAGCGGGGTACACCCTGGACAGCTCTATATTGCATGATATTTTGAATATTTCGACAGAGAATTTCCTCTCCTTGTGAGATCAGGATTCAGATGCTCTTGGTGTTTTCCTACAGTCCCTAAAAAGTTATAAAGTTAAAAAAGAGTGCCGCTCTTTAGTTGGAAAATCCTTTATTTGTGGCGCAGAAGAGAAATAATAGGTCTGAGACTGCGTTTGACCACAACATGATTCGTAAACGTCTCCCTGCTTGTCTAGTTTTGTTGTGGGTTCAAATCATTCCTCACCATCAGTAATTATAGAGTTAGTCACAGCAGTGTCCAAAAAAGGTAGTGTCTGCAAAAAAAAATAATTTAGCTGTATTGCATCATGGGTAACACACCGAAACTACACTGTACAGACTTTGAAAAGCTGAAACTCTAATGCTGAAGTTACTGTACATGTTATGAAATATGGTACAGACATGTTCCAAGTATTCATCATTTCAAGTCGTAATTACAAATAGGAGCCCTGGGGAGAAATCCGATTGTTGAGTTTACAGCTTGTTCCTTTACGGCGGAGATTATTGGTGGTGGTTCAGTCTTTTTTCTTCTATTTATAATTTTTCAGGAGTGGAAAAACAATGGTATTATCTGTCAGTTTACTTTACACTGGGTGAGGGTGGTGTACACTCTGAACAGCTTGCCAGACAATCGCAGGGCCAACATACACTCACACTCACCCCTAGGTAATTTGGAACAGCCAGTTTGAATTATGTGCATGTCTTCGGGTTGTGAAAGGAAATAGGCTGTTCAAAATTCCCCGAAGGTGTGAGTATGAATGTGAAAGGTTGTGTGTGTGTGTGTGTTGGCCCTGCGAGCTGTTCAGGTTATACCCCACCTTAGCCCAGAGTTGGATGGAATGCGCTCGAGTCTACCCACGACCCCAATAAAAGATTAAGCAGTTCGGAAAATAAAATAAATAAATAAAATGAATTTCCTTAAAAAACCTTTATTATAGACATATAGTATTTCCAATTCATGATGATAGATTTTATTTGTTAAATACCACCACATTTGAATGTGTTGTTTATGGATGAGGGGGTTTGGATTTAAATTCAGTCTCATTTATCCATTCGTCATTTATAATGCCTCTCTGTCAGTGTTGCTGGGGAACCTGGAATCAACCCCTTTGGTGAGAAGCAGGATACACCATGAGCAGGTCGGTCATCTATCACAGCGTAAACACAGAGACGAACGACCATTTACACACCCACCTTCACACTCAGCACATTCCCCACAGAACAGCCTCAGTTACCCATCCCTCGGGCTTCTTGGTGTGATGTGACAGTTCTGACCGCCACACCACTGCGCCACCCCAATGACATTCATTCATATTAAATCTAAAGCACGCTTTCTCTTATTTATGAAATGTTTTGACTTTAGGAAACATCAGGAGTGAGCTGCCCTTTTTATTGGGTTCTTGTGTGTTTATTAAAAGAAGGTTTAAAGTTGTATATGTACTAAATATTTATTGAGGAAGAAAGCAGTTTAGCTTCAGGATGGCTCTTTTATAGACAGTAGTGTTCCCTACCGTGCGTGTGAGGTGTGTTTAATGCTACACTGAAGGCTGAGATTAATATTAATTCCAGTTACTGTGCACTAACAGTGAGTTATTGTAAAGTCACAGATCTGTACCGTGTAGGATGCTACGTGAGTTTGCTGATTAGACTGTAGATACATAATGAAGTCAGAATAGGAGACAGAGCCAACACATCTACTCACTTTTTACAGAGCATGATGGGAAATGTGTTTTACGTTAAACCGAGTACTAATCACTTTCTCTGCTCTAGTGTTGTAGAAGGTTAGAAAGATGGAGTGGGTGAAAGTAGGACACATGTGGCTTGACTTACTGAACTGTAGCGCTGACGCATGCAGAGTCACTCCAGAGGGTTTTAGGAGATTTTATGCAGAATAACAGCAGGAGTAAAATGTTCTGTATGGCAATTTGGCTTCTTGAACCCATCCATCTGGTCTTTAATATAATAATAGTAATAATAATAATAGTAATGATAATGATAATAATATAGTAATAATAAACAACCTTAATCTGATTGCAAGCTATTTGCTGGAGTATATTGTAATTTTGATGTGTGTATTTTATTTTGCTTATTTTTTTATTTTTTAAAGTTTTAATTAGTTTGGTTAACATGCTGTTTTTAAACATGCCTTGTAATTAAACGTTGGCTTGTAAGGATGACGTCAAGTACTGAGGATGAAAAGTCTGAAACAGTTCAACACACACGCGCGCACACACACACACACACACACACACACACACACACACACACACACACACACACACACACACTCCCATCTGCTCCCAAAACGACTAGGAGACGCGAAACGCCCACCCGCCCACTCTTTCCCAGTCTCCCCCTTTCCTTTCTGGCAGTCAACAGGAAGACTGTTCTGAGCATGCCAAAAAGACGAGAGAGAGAGAGAGAGAGAGAGAGAGGTATAAGAAACACTCCAAACTCCAGGCTGCACCTCCCAACAAGAATAAGAAGAGAGAGAAGATCAGAGACCTGCTGCATGTGAGCCGGAGACAAATAACATCTCCAAGAATTTGCACGCGAAACCACAACACCCGATCCGATGTCTAACAAGCGTCCCAAATCGGAAAAAACAGAAAAGGCAAAAATGGCACAGCGACTAAGCCGTGATCTGACCTGCTCAATCTGCCTGGATTTATTCAAGGAGCCCGTGTCTCTCCCTTGCGATCACACGTTCTGCCAGTCCTGCATTACCAACTACTGGAGCGGAAGCACACGCAAACCTGGCCAACCTGGCACCGGTTCATCTGGCTCGTGCCCTCAGTGCCGCAAAGTTTTCCCTGGTCAGAATTACCGACCCAACCGCATCGTGGCCAACATTGTGGAGAGCTACAGCCGGGAGATCGAAGAGGAGAGTGCGAGCAGTACGCTGAGCTCAGCACCCCGCTGCGTGCGACACCGCGAGGAACTGAAGCTGTACTGCGAAGAGGAGCATGAGCTTGTGTGTCTTGTCTGTGCTGTATCTCAGGAGCATCGATCTCATGCGCTGGTGTGTGTGGATGAGGCGGAGCAGAAATACAGGGTGAGGAGAAACATCAAGAAGTGTCCTTATTGTGATGTGTCCTCTAAACGGTAACACGTGCACTCATAACACTAATGCACTGAACTTTATATCCATTCATTCATCTTCGATGAGCAGTGCATTCTGGTCAGGGCTGTGGTTGATCTGGGAACTCTGGGTGCAAGGGCAATAATCAGTAAGGATGAGACGCCAGTCCGTGTTAACTGCGGTATATATGATTTGTTTGTTTGTTTGTTTACTGATTGATTGTGCTTTGAGAATACAAACACAGAAGAGGTGCATCAGGTAGCTAAGACCTATCGTTAACACCTGGGGCATTATAACATTACCTACATGTTTGTTCAGTTGAAGGAAACCAAAGAACCCAGATGAAGCCCACAAGGGCACAAGACGTAAAGGTGAAGCTCAGACTGTGAGTGGTGGAATTATGAGGAACTTTTAAGAAATTAATTATGTGTTACTGACTCAGATAGTGCACCACACATTGCCCTTCTGGTATTGCATTGCCTCCAGCAACCACTGCTTCATGGTTCTCAGTTTCATCCTGATCTCAGGTTTCTGTCCTTGCATGTTCTCCCTGTGTCCACATGTTTTTTTCCCTTCTCCTTTTCTCCCACCTACAAGAAACTTGCCAGTAGTTGAAGTATCAGCACTAAATTTCCCATTGATCTACATTACTGGATTAGTCACCTCTTATTCGTTAGCATTTTTGGCAATGTGTGCATAGCGTCACTATTACTCTGCATGGAAGCCGTGACCTATTAGGGCAACATCAACAGACCGAAGTGTGCAGCAGAAACATGAAAATTCTGACCTTATTTCTGAATAAAAAAAATTAAAAAAAGGAAATGATATAATCAGGAGAGTGAGCTGCATATTTATTTATTTTTATTTTTTATTATCCCGCAAGGGAAATTTAGCTCTGCATTTAACCCAGCCAAAGTGAGCACACACTCACGTAAACAGTGAGCATATACACAGGAGCAGTGGGCCGCCACATTGCAGCACCCAGAGAGCAGTTGGGGAGGGGTCCCCCCGCCACCACGCATTTTTCCAGCCAATCCGGTAATTGAACCAGCACCTTTTCGGTTCCAAACCCACTTGTCTGGCAAAGTCCGCACAAAACGCCCTCGCCGAGTCCGGGACTCGAACCCAGGATCTTCTTGCTGTGAGGCGGATGTGCTAACCACACTAAAAAAGGATCATCCTAAATTTCTTAAACTGTCAAAGTTATTTGAACCTCTTTGAATGTCTGATTTGGAACCTCTCTCACAGTATGACATAGGACCACCGTTTAGGAGCAACAGTCCAATAAATAGCCACGATTGTTCCGTGTATGTCTTCGACAGCCCAAAATCGTCGGGCTTAAGACTCCAATTTGTCAAAACTTGCATCACTAGTGATCAGAGCCTTTTCCTGTTTTTCACTGATTTCATGAATCAGTGAAGCAATACCCATTTTCCAGCTCCACCTCCTACTAGCTGCTGTTCAGAATGCGAAAGCACGGGAGGTAATATAGACCTGCCTGAGCAAGTTACAACTGAAGCAAATGAGATTTGTGTGCTTGGTTCTACCTAAAGTATATATGTATGAGATGTAAGAAGTGAACAATATTATATTGCGTGTGCTGTAAGGAATGAGTGAAATTAGGTCAAAGTATTGCGTCATGCAGTAGTCGATTGTTGTTGAGGTGTGGCTGGTACATTTGGTAAGGTGCCCGAAATGGGTTTTGGCCTGAAAGTTCGGAAACACCACTGACTGTACAGTACTTTGATGCTTGTGCACATGTCTACATCTGAGTTTTCATCCGAATGTTTATGGAATTTACAGAGTGTGTGGGTGGGTATTGTAATCCTCCCTAGAGAAGCCAAGTTTCCCTTTTTCCTCCCCCCATCTTTCAGCTGTTCCACAGTAGAATCCATTCTTAATGTTGCCTGTTCCCTATTATAAAATGTCCCAATGTCATCAATCAGCCATAATATTAGCACTACCTGACTAATCTGTGGTTAGACAGTCTCATACGTAGCAAGCTGCAATGTACTGTGTGTTCTGACTGCTTTTTATCATAGCAAGTATTAACCGTTTCAGCAGTTTGGGTTACAGTAGCTCTTCTGGGTTTAGACCAGACTAGCCCTTAATCCTCACATGCCTCAATAAGCACCCGGGTTACCCATGACACTCTTGCCAGTACACTGGTTGTCCTTTCTTGGACCACCTTTGGTCAGTACTTACCACTACATACCAGGAACAACCCACAAGACCTGCTTTTTTGTAGATGAGCAGATCCATCTTAATGTGGCCCTTCTCAATCAATCAGATCCTTATGCTTGCTCATTTTTCCTGCTTCCAACACATCAACTTCAAGAACTGAGTATTCACTTTTTGCCTAACACATCCTGCTTCTTTGCAGGTGGCACCGTAACAAGGTAATGCTATTCACTTCACTTGAGGGGGAAAAAATGCTGTTTTTCCACTGAGGGAGCTGAGCACTGTTAACACTGAGCTGCAATTTAAAATGGGTACAAAAAAGTATTTGGTGGGCACAGAACCTTAACCGAAACCCTTGATAAGGCCCATAATGTGGAAGATAAAATCTATATATACTGTTGTACACTGGACTTGGTTACACACTCAATTTCCTTGTCATCGTTTTTGGTGTATATAGGGTACTTCTCAAAACCCTTATTCCCTGTTTCCTCACTCCCTGATCCTCGCTTGAACTGGAAGTTCTTCTGGTCCTCCATCATTGCCGGCTGTCCCTATTCTCTTTTTTGTGCATCGAAGAGCGAGGAGCAATGAGCGAGGATGCACGAGAGCAGCTTTCCTGGAAGAGCTGCACACCATCCTTTGTATCACGTTGGCAGCTTTTATGCAGCAGATCAGCAATGCTGCTATCATCATCAGCAGACTTCACTCTGTGCAACGCTTTAGAGGAAATGACATCTAATTTCTTATAACACATTCTTTATCAAATTCACTCTCTTCACATTGCTTCCTCGCTTCATCGTTTTCACGCTCCTCACTAGGGAGTACTAAGACACAAAGATGAGATGCAAGTGAGGGAAATGAGGATTCAATTTAAGGGTTTTGAGATGTACCTGTAGTCTCTGCTTGGACCAGTGGTCACCAACCATGTGTTTGGATACCTACCTTCCTGCAGGTTTCGAACATACCTCTTTTAATTGATCAAGAACTCCTTAAGTCAACGATTAGATGGTCAGGTGGCATAGTTGACGTTGGCATAGTGACACATCCACCTCACAGCAAGAAGATCCTGGGTTCAGACCCCCTACCCTGTAAGTGGAGGTTTCATGTTCTCATCATCTTCTGTTGCATGGGTTTCCCTCCACAGTCCAAAGATATGCACATTAGGTTAAGTTGCTGTTCCAAATTGCCCCTAGGTGTGTGTGTGTGTGTGTGTGTGTGTGAATTTGAGTTGGCTTAAATAAGCTTCATCCTCCTCACAACCCTAGTAGTATTAAGTGGTGGGAGAAAGCTGGAATCGGTGGGAGGAAACCAGAGTACTCTGAGGAAACCCACGCAAGCATGTGCAGCACATGCAAACTACACATTGAAATGACCCCGCCAACCCAGGGATCTAACTCCAGGAGCTGCTTGCTGTGATGCCACCGTGTCGCCTCCACAATGTATTGTATAATGATTCTTATCATACATTCTGACACCACTACAAAATGGCAAACACACTAAATAGTGAACTATGTTGTATATGTATATATGTAAGTATTATATATGTAAGTGATTTTGAACACAAGGAAAGTCTTCAGGGAGGTATATCTCCAGGAACAGAGTTGGAGACCTCTGGTGTTGATTAAAAAAACACTAAAGTGACAAGCATCAGGTGTAACCATGAACTGGGAAATACCAGAATATAAACAGTAAATGAAACATCTGGCTTTGAGGAGATTTTTTTTATCAGCCTTTTTTGTGTTTTATCAGAAGTCACTGAGCAGCTCAGCCACAGCACTTCAGGCGGAGCTTAACACGGCACTGGAATGTGAGAGAGAGACTGAGGATGAGGTGAAGAAACTAAAGGTTAGAAAGAAAGGATTTGGATTACAATTGTATAACTAATTTGATTTCTGAATGCCTTTGAGCTTTATTGTGCTGTTGTGGTGCAGGAACACACTGCAGACCTCAAACAGCGTATCGAGGCTCAGTTTAGTGACCTCCACCAGTTCTTGTATCAGGAGGAGAAAATGCTCCAGGTGAAGCTAAAGACAGAGGAGCGACGTGAGCTGATCCGCCTGGATGAGCACAAAGCACTGCTGTGCGTGGAGATATCACGACTTCGCCGTGCGCTCTCAGAGATCGAGGAAAAACTGAAAGAGTATGATCCATACACGCTGCTGAAGGTCTGATTTTTCAATGCATGAAGTAAACATGAAATCTAATGTTCCTAACATACGTGATCATTTCGTTTTAATGCCACTTATTGATACTAATTGGTCATACACCAGTATGGTATAGTAGTACACATTAAACATTTTTTTTTTTTAAATAACTGAATAATAAACTCCAATTTAAAGGGGCCTTAATGCTTTAAGATGAATATGGACTTTAGGTTGGTAATTCCTTTTCCCATGATTCCACCTGGTTTTTATTTCCCTCCACAATTTTTTTTTTTTTTTTTTTTTTTTTTTCCGTTATAGTTCTTGCCAATGTCCTGTGTTTATGCAGTAATTTAAAAATGCTGGTTTTCCTGTGGCTGGGTTCTTGGTTTTTCCCTATTTCACTTCAATTCTCGGTTTGTTAGTATAGACCTCTCTTTGATTGTGTTCATGTCTGCCCCTGAGCCCAGCTTCAGACTCAGAAATTGGTAAACGCCCAAGTAGAACTCCAGCATATGGGTCACACTGCCGTACTGAGTCATCCTTGTTACAAAAATGCTTCTTTGAAGTGCATTCAGGCTTTTCCAGCTGAATGTGTGTATTCGAGAGCTGAGGGACACAAGGGGAAGAAACGCTTTGTAGGCAAATGGCAAGAATTAATTAAATGATGTCATTCTCTGTCCTGATGGAGGAGATAAAACTTTGTAGCTGAGTGCAGCATGACAGGGGGATTTCCAGAGAGGGACAAAGGCAGGGGTGGAAAGTTGGAGTGGGCTGATCTCATGCGGAAAGACTTTAACCTGTGCCAAACTAATCAGAGCTTTTACTTCCTTTTTTCTTTACAGAATATAAAGACTCTTCTTCAAAGGTGAGGGAAAAAAAAAAAAAAACACACATTCAAATCATATTCCTGGTAAACTTTTTGGAATAAAGGTTTATACAAAGGACCATTAGGAGTATCATCAGGGATTGGAATGCAAGTTTCAAGGTTCTGTGTAGAGCCCTATTTATTATTCTTATCAGAAAGGAGAACCTCTTTTCTTTTTATGAGTGTTCTGAATGTACCACTTTAACTATATTTCACTTTGATTACATTTGCAATGTTTAATTTTGACTTATCTTCATTTTTTTATGCTCTGTGTGTGAATTATTTACAATTTCTTTCTTTCTGATTGCTATGGGGCTTCATTAAATCCATTATTAAACCAGAACCACTTGGAAAGTGCAAACCTCCATCAAGATAGCTCATTACCTCCCTTTAGTTTCTTTCATCCATCATTCATTTTCTAAGCCTAATGCTTAATCCTAATTAGGGTCGCGGGGAGGCTGGTGCCCATCTCTGCCAACTCTGGGAGAGGGCGGGATACACCCTGAACAGCTCACCAGGCCTTCGCAGGGCCAACACACATACAAACCATTCACACTCACACCTACGGCAATTTGGAACCGCCAATCAGCCTACTGTGCATGTTTTTGGACTGTGGGAGGAGACTGGGGTACCCGGAGGAAACCCACGCAAGTACGGGGGAGAGCATGCAAACGCCACGCAGACACGTAGAAATGTACATTCATCAAACTTGCTCTGGACACAACATTGCTGTAGTCCCAGAGTTGATTCGATTTTGGACTGTCAGGGTTGAGACAGAAAAAACATGGTTTTATTTATTATATAAAAAATATAACATCAGCTCTGAGGGAGTGTGTCCTTAACAGTACTGACATAGAACATGGGTGTGGCTAAAAAATATGAAAGTCCATGGCATTTTAAAGTGAGAGAGCTAGCTAGCACTATGCTAACATAACAATAATTTTGAAGTAATTACCTCCGCCAAAAGAGTGTGTAGATTATAGATGCCTTGCTACTGACAGAGAGACATGTTGCTATGGCGGAGATACTTGCACTCTATGATTGCCCATCTAGATTTCACTTTTTTCTTAACCATGACCCTGGTAACCCTTCTTTATTAAAATTGCTTCTATCACACAATGGTAAAGAATCCTTTAAAATATTTCCAGGTCCAGATCGTGAACCCGATCACCACCAAAATCTAATGAACTGTTGCTTGGGCCATACTCCCGTTCCAATTAAAAAATACATAATAAAAAAAATCTAAATCCATTTGTAACTTTTGAGTAAAGCTGCAGACAAACAAACAAGACAACATTCACAAAATATAAATATGGAAAGAATATGGCATAGCTACAACTCTGCTCGGAGAACGTCATCCAACAAAAATTTGTCAAATGGAATGTAAATAAAAGTGTCTGCAGTCCGACTGAGCCTTTTGGCCTACAGGGTATACAGTTGTTGGAAACCCAGCACTGCTCCTCACTCTGAGATACCGATTCCAACAATAAAGCATGGGGGTGAATTATGTTACCCTTAGCCTCTTGATTGTGTCACTAATTAAAACGTTTTACCTGCTGTGAACAGTCAGTATCTTTATCGCAGTCGGCCTCTGTTCTCCTATTTATGCCTATCTGCCTCACTGTATCTGTCTTTTGCATAAATTTATTATCTACTCTGTCTCAGGCAGCCACTGAAGTTTGAGAAACCATCTTTGAACCCGCCTCAGCTGTGTGAGGGTCGATTTGCTGGGCCGCTTCAATATCGCGTCTGGAAATCTCTCAAAGGCAGCCTCTATCCAGGTGTTCATCTAGCATGCACATAACCTTGTTCTGTAACATTGTATAAGCCTGCCGATAGCAAGTTAGATAGCAAGTTAGCTAACGTGCTTAACTTTTCTGGTCATGTGATAAGATCAGTGATTTTGATTTACTCAAATTTTAAGTCAGACAATAATATCAATTTCTTTTTTTCTTTTTATTTTATAATAATAAAAATAAAGTTATATTATGTAATTTTTATTTACATTTTAAAGTAATTTGTGATCTGCTCAGATGCATTTGATAGTTTGCATTAACCTATTTGAAAAGGCCACCATTTAGTCAGTTTCTCTCTTGCGAGTGTGTGAAAATCATGAGAATAGGACATGGATGCGTCAGTTCCAAAAAGATAACGGCAAAAATAGCAGTATACAGATATTAAACTAACAAATCAGATACAAACTAATGAACTCCTGAATAAAATTAAACTAGGAACATCTGTCATAATACTACATTACATTTACATACATCAGACAAGCGTCTGCTTGTATACATGAATGCATGCTATACACCTGAGTGCATTTAATGCACAACACTAATGTGTTTACAGCTTCTTCTACGTGAGTCACATCCCGCTTTTTGCAGTACAGTGGCTCCCACTCGTGCGAGGACGTATTACTCATTTAAAATTTTTAAAGGTTTTACCAAGCTTAGTGCGTTTTGATAGGTACAGACATAAACTTTGTAAAAAATAAAGTTAACACAAAGTTTTTATTAACTTTGGGTTTAATTGCCCTTTAAAGTTCCTTAAAGATAGTGCTAATTAGTGGTTCTAGCTTTCGAAGGGAATGTATTTAGTAGGGTACTAAGTGTAATATTTAAGACACAAGCTGAATAACTTTTTTATGATAAAAGATGAAACCTTTAAAAAGATATTGTTTTTGTGTGCCATTGTGTGCAGTACCGTCAGCTATCACATTCAACTCGAGCACAGCAAACCCATGGCTGAGTGTGACTCCATCACTCACTTGTGTGCGCTACCAGACCTTCAACAGCTCAGCACGTGACAACCCGCAACGCTTCGACGCCGCACTGTCACTGCTCGGCAGTCAGGCTTTCACCCACGGATGCCACTACTGGGAAATCGAGGTGTCAAGCAGTGCTGTGTGGACGGTGGGTGTGGCACGAGAATCTGTCGCTAGGAAAGGTGTGATCAAAGCTCTGCCAGCCAACGGCTTCTGGACCGTCTCGCTCTCTTATGGTGTGCAGTACATGGCGGGGACATGGCCCCCTACTGTCCTGTCATTGCATGAGCAGTTGGAGCGTATTGGTGTATACCTGGACTATAAGAGAGGTCTCGTGTCGTTTTACAATGCTGAGAGTATGACACATCTCTATACATTCCGCGACACCTTTAACGAGACGCTCTATCCTTACTTCAACCTCGGATTTCTAGATAAAGTGCACGAGAATGAGCCACTTAAAGTATTCATGCCCAAAATATGAGTCTGAATTTTGATGGCTTCACGTGATAGCAGATGCTTGATGTGTGGGGATTGGCTAAGAATACCAGAGGGTGAAAACCACATGAAAATTCCCTATTTTATATATAAAATAAAATGTGTCTGTGTGTGTGTGTGTGTGTGTGTGTGTGTGTGTGTGTGTATATACACATATATGGTTTTTTTTCTTTTTTTTCTATAAGTTAAATATGTTAAGTATAATTATGAATCTGTAGTAAAGCCATACATGGGACAAGCAGGCATGAAATACATTCAGATATTTGCATAAGCAGTCTGTCCTCCTCTGTAATAAATACAAGGGGAACGTGAGACTATTCCAGAAAACATGGAAGCTGGATGGAAACTAAATGTACGGAAGGGAAATTCGGCTCTGCATTTAAGCCATCCAGGGCGGCATTGGCAGCATAATGGCTAGCATGTCCGCCTTCCAGCAAGAACGTCCTGTGTCCGATTCCTGGGCTCAGCGAGGGCGTTTCTATGTGGGGTTTGCATGTTCTCCCCGTGTTTGCGTGGGTTTTTTCCGGGTACTCCGGTCTACTCCTACAGTCCAAAGACATACACATTAGGCTAACTGACTGTTCCAGTTTAACCTCAGGTGTGAGTGTGAAGAGTTGTGTCTCTTGGCCCTGTTCAGGATGTACCCCTCCTTCACCCACACTGTCGGCTGAGATAGAATCCAGTGTCCCCACAACCCTAATAGGATGTTTCAGCAAACACACACACACACACCTGGAAGCAGTGAACACCCACACTTGGAGAAGTGGACAGCCACATTGCATCCTTTTGTTTTCTTTATTGTTATAACTAATTTCCATAATATGTAGAAATGTCACAGTAAATGACATCATCATCTATAAAACAGTGTTGCTCTTAGACTTTTAGACCTCATAGTAGACCAGGCTGGACCTGGTATAGATATGGATCTTCACTTAAGCTGCAGACTCCTGGTTAGTTGACTGTGTTTTTTTTTATCCTCAGTATAATATATGGAGGAAAGTATGTGGACTCCTGACCATCAGACTTGTATGCTCCCATTTTTGCTGCCATGACAGCCATCTGGGACGGCTGTCCACCAGATTTTGGTCGTGGCTGTCGAGATTTGTATTTTGTCAACCACAAGCACATTAGTGAGGTCCGGCAGTGATGTTGGGTGAGGAGACCTGCTGACCAGTTCGTCCTTAAGGTGTTCAGTGGAGATGAGGTCAGGGCTCTGTGCAGGACACTCGAGTTCTTTATTTCCGAATTTTGTTAACAATGTGTCTCTGGAGTTCGCTTTGTATACAGGGGGTATGATTCCATGCTGGAACAGGTTCCAGTAGCAGCAGTCTGAGTGTGATGGTCAGGTGTCCCCATACATTTGACCATACAGTGTATGTACTAGAGTGAGTGTGAATTCTCTGAGCCTTAAGTAGTTTTTCAGATTAATATCAAAACGTCTTTTTGTCACTGACTTTTTAAAAAAGGGCCTTAAATGTTGTATATATGTGACGTAATCTAGACCTGTATATCATACAGTACTGTAAATGTAATATACACATTATAACAACAGGGTATACTGGTATACCGATATATAAATGAAAAAGTACTAATATTTTATTTTGTATTGTAAATGTCGAATGTTTTTAATGATAAACCAGTGAATTTGTATAACAGCGTGTTTTCAGGAAGAGTTCTGATCTCTGGGGAGTTTTAATATGAGGTTGCAGATGCGGTTGACGTGATTCAATCAAGGGATGAATCCCAAAGATCTCATGTAATAATCTCAACATCACTATACAGAGCTATGAAAGCATCACGGTGTTTAATAATATCCTTTAAACAGAAATTAATCGAATAAACATGCCAGTAAATCTCATCAAGCATTACTGTGTTATTTATAATGTTTGTGAGACATGTGGAGAAGGGGTTTTAATAATATGATAAATAGGTTAAGTCCTTCTAAGAGGGAGAGAATATTTATTTGTTTCCTTATTGATATTCAAATGAGGCAGCATGGTGGCACAGTGGTTAGCATGTCTGCCTCACAGCAAGAAGGCCTGGGCTTGATTTCCGGGCTTGGGCGTTTCTGTGTGGAGTTTGCATGTTCTCCCCGTGCTTGCGTGGGTTTCCATTAGACTACTGTGCGTGTGTTTGGAGTGTGGGAGGAAACCAGAGTACCAGTTTCCTCCCACAGTCCAAAAACATGCACAGTAGGCTAATTGGCTGTTCCAAATCGCCCCTAGGTGTGAGTGTGAATGTGAATGGCTGTATGTGTGTTGGCCCTGCGATGGCCTGGCGAGCTGTCCAGGGTGTACCCCGCTTTCGACCAGATGGGCGCCAGCCTCCCCGCGACCCTAATTAGGAATAATCAGCTAAGAAAATGAATGAATGAATGAATGAATGCATGAGTGAATGACATTCACATGTACAGTACCAGTCAAAAGTTTGGACAAGCCTCCTATTTCAGTTAGAATGAGTTGGCATGTCCAGACTTTTGACTGGTACTGTATGTTATACCACCTGTTATAAACAATTTTTTTTCATCTTCTGAAGTTATGCTGCAATCCACTACACCCATAACTCTGAAAAACGTTCTGCAGCCAAAGTTTGTGATGAAATGGTCATTCAACTTGGAATTTGTGAAATCATAATCTTGGGCAACATCCAACTTGTCTGATGTTATTCCACTGATTTAAACCCAGTGAACATAAATTAAATACTACATGTATAGATGTGAAATAATATACATTTATAAATCCATTCATTCATTCATTTTCTGAACCGCTTAACCCTAATTAGGGTCGTAGGGAGGCTGGCGCCCATCTCAGCCGACTCTTGTCCAGTTAAACGGTTCAGAAAATGAATGAATGAATGAATGAATGAATGAAAAAGATATTCCTTCTAGTAGAGGAGCTGCTTTGTGCTGAAAATCATTAATCCTGCATTTTCTGATACAATCATGAAATTTAGTGTGAGTTTTATTCGGAACAATAGCTTTTCAGGAAATTACCCTGGCCATCTAAAATTGTCAGTGTTCAAGACGACGCCCACTTTTTAAATCATAAAGTGTTTCATTTTAGTTCGGGTTTGTATTTAATAAACATTTTTCTTGCTGCTCGACTCTGCTGAGCTCAACAATGGCTTATTTTTGGAATAATGGACATTTTAATTACGTTAATAAAAAATTTATAATTCATGGAAGAACAGAGAAGTTTATAACCCTTCTATTAAAATATTCAGTTTCACAAAACGCTGGAATGTTCTGTTCAATTTCGCTCCGGTTTGAGTTTCTAACCCAAACTTTATTACAGAACAGATATGCTGATATTGTAATAGGAGAGAAATCCATCATGCATTCATTAGTTTTGTTCTTTTCCTGAATAGGTGTATGTATCTTCAGGGTGAATCACTCCAAACTGCTACCAGCCATATGAAAAGACCCTGAGACCAGAGACTTGTTCTAAATGAAAGAAGAAATGACTAAAGTTAATCGGGTAATTAATATTATATCAAAGTACCAACTTTCAAGAAGTGAAGGGAGGTTGACTTAGAAAATTTCATCTCTTCTCATACATACATATATTATGAGGTGTTTTGAGGTGAACTTAACTGTTTTGGATTGGCAGAAAGGCCATTTTTAAAAATCTAAATTTTTCTAAATTTTCTAAATTTTTGATGGCCAATATTGTTTTATACTACAATAATATAATTTGAACTACTGAACCAAATTTCATGCTTGTATCACCATTTGACCTATTTTCTTCTGCTCTATTTATTTGTTTTGGTGGGTGACATGGTGGCATAGTGGTTACATCCACCTCACAGCAAGGTCTTGGGTTCTGTGCAGAGTTTGCATGTTCTCCCTGTGCGTGTGTGGCTTTCCTCCCACAGTCCAAAAACATGCATACAGTATTAGGTGAACTGGCTGTTTCAAACTGCCCCAGGTGTGAATGCTTGTGTGTGTGTTGGTCCTGCAATTGAGTGGTGAGATGTTCAGGGTCTACCCTATGTTCACCAGAGTCAGCTGAGATAGGCTTTAGTCCTAATAGGACTGATGGATGGATGGATATTTTGGTTTTTAAACAGAAGTGTACATTATAAAGATAGCTTGGATTATAATGTGGATTTGGTAGAATTGTTCAATTCTAATATTTGATATCTGTTCCTAATACATATAAAATGTTTATTTATAAATGGTGAATATTAGGGATGTAGTAAGAAAGTATATGTATGGGTCATTCTTATAGAAATGCATATTTTATGTCCCACTCTTTAAGTCGACAAAATGTGACCTAATAATGAAAGCACGGGCATAAGATCACTCATTTTCACTCAAAAACGTCAATGATAGCAGGCTGTATTCATTGATTAAATCTTCTAACTTTCCCACGTTTTCACTCTGTCATGCACTGAGAGTACTTATAACAACAGAGTTGATGTCCAAAAACTGTACGCTTACAGCTGCAATGATTTTTAAGCAAGAAATTCACTTCTGGTCTGACAGGCTCAAACGTCCATGCTGGATTTCGCGCTCTGACGTTCTACACTGCCCTCTAGTGCCAATTGCATGTAAAATTAAAAACCTGAATTAGATTCGGACAGCGAATATACTTGTGTGACAGAGTTGACATAGTTCTTGGGGACATAACTCCATATGCTCGAAACGCCAAAATTTATTCATTTTCTGTCTTTGTGCATATACAGCTTAAATTGTCAAACATGAAGGTACTTTAATATCAGAACAGATCTGGGCAAATCTTTAAAAAAAATAATTGGGTATATAAAGAGTGGGACATAAAATATGCATTTCTATGAGAATAACCCGTATAGGAAAATAAAAGAGAGATACAATTTAATTCAAGTTTAAAAGCACCGCTCTGTTTATTTGGCATTACACAGTGTGAAATATTGGACATTATTTTGTTATAAGGTTGATATAAAGACACACACATACATTAGCTACACGTTAATGAACAGGAGTCAGTCCTCTACGCAAATGCTCCTATTCATTAGCTACACGTTAATGAACAGGAGTCAGTCCTCTACGCAAATGCTCCTAATGAATGTCATGTTACAGTAAATGACATGAACTCCTGGCTTAGATTTCTGGTCCACAAAGCTCCAGAAGGATCTTCCGGTAATCCCCAGAGGTGTCCCCCTAAAACACACACACACACACACACAGACACACACACACACACGGGTTAATGATATCCTGAAATGTTTGAGTCTTATGTTGATTAAATTTTTCACACTGTGTTTAAATCACTAACTAAGGCATCTTCCTTTCGTCTTTGTTAATTTAGCTTAAAAGGACATGCTCTGCCCAGTCTATTACTATCGTATGGAGGTTATATGTCTCTGTGCGGAATACAAAGCGGACAGTGAAAGCACAGGGTTGGTCAAGAAGAAGTGCCGGGGTGGTGTCAATGGCAGTAAGACTGGAAAATGTTATAAAATAGATTTTTTTAAAGGTCAGATATTACACCCGGGCGGCACGGTGGTGTAGTGGCTAGCACGTCCACCTCACAGTCAGTAGTTCCTGGGTTTGAGTCCCTGGCACAATTTGCATGTTCTCCCTATGCTTGTGCGGGTTTCCTCTGGGCATTCTGGTTTCCTCCCACAATCAAAAGACATGCACATTTAGCTAATTGGCTGTTCCAAATTGAATGGTTATGTATGTGTTGGCCCTTTGACGCTCAAGCGGGCTGTTTAAGGTGTACCCCGCTTTCGCCCAGTGTCGGCTGAGATAGGCTTAGCCTACCTGCGACCCTACAGTAGTAGGATTGAGCGGTTCAGCAAATGAGATGAGATTGCAGAAAAAGTGACCTTGACCTTTGACCTCCAAATTTGAATCTGATCATCCTTGAGTCAAGGTAGACATTTGTGCAAAGGCAATTAGTGCGGAGGCATAAGGGATAAACTATTGAATCCAGAGACGTTTGAATAAATAATTGTTTTATACAATGTTTTATGTGTAACTCACCTTGATGAAGGAGTTCAGAGTTTTCCCATACGCCTTCAGGAACTCAGCTTTGATGTCTACCATGTCGATCTCGGCACGGGAAACCATCACTCTGATCAGGATACTGTCAGTGGTGCCTAAACCCTATACACACACACACACACACACACACACACACACACACACACACACTCAGAATTCAGTATGTTTCCTTTATCACACATAATGTGTGGATGGATCGATTTATTTCTGCCCTGATTATTTTACCTTCATAGATTTGTAAAGTCTCTCGGCGAAGAACGCCGGCTTATTCTTGATGCACCTCACTGTAAAACAAAGGAACCCAACACACACACACACACACACACACACACACACACACACTCAGTCCCCTGTCTGAATGAACAGATTTCTCACACAGCTACAGGCACCTGGTCTGAAGTGGGTTGAATAATTTTCAATGTAAAAACGTAATAACGATACTGCTGAACGAACAGTGCTGGAAAGCCCTTTTAAGTAACAGGTTACTGAGAAATATATATGTGTTAAGGAGAATCACCATGTTATTTAAGTAGCTAATGAAATAAAAGTCCAGACCTATGGCTAGAAAAGTATCCTCCAGGCAGCCCGACATCTCCCTTTTAATGCTGTCCTCTATGTCCCGGCCTGAAATCTGCTGGTATTCCTGAAACACTGCAACAGGAATGAGAAACAAAACAAACAAAACAGCAAAAGGTTTGCTGATTTAAAAAAAAAAAAAAAGACTTGCAAATTTCTACCACTAGGAGTCAGTGTTGAGTCTATGAGTTTGGAATCGTGACTGTAC
The DNA here is from genome assembly GCA_039654325.1 of Tandanus tandanus. Taxonomy (NCBI): domain Eukaryota; kingdom Metazoa; phylum Chordata; class Actinopteri; order Siluriformes; family Plotosidae; genus Tandanus; species Tandanus tandanus. The sequence goes on from JBCNYH010000026.1 coordinate 36,283,833, forward strand.
TTCTTGTATCAGTGCACTTCACAGGGTGGGAAGGTAGTCCACTTTAGTAGTGGCAGATGTTTACTAACTTTCTAGAGCAAGGAACGTCTTTTAGGGTAAATCACCAAACGAATATAAATCAGGTATTCAAATATTAGGCGTATTAGACATATACAGATCATCTGGCGGAGGAGCTGCAGCATTTTTACCTCCACCACAGAGCTGAATATTGGTGGAGGTATCGAAATCACCGGTGTTTGTCTCTCCATCCATCCATCCGTCCATTTGTTTGGCAGTTTGCCTGTAAACAAATTCCTGACCACACCCATGTATGGATTCTAAACAAACTGGGTGAGGACACTACCAGAATCCAGGACTACCAGGACTACACTGTCCTGGAGATAATTTCATTTTGGAATGCCAAGGTCAAAGGTGAGGGTCAGATGGAGATGCTTATACCTTAGAAACGAGTAATGATTGACCTGCTGTTACTATGGAACACTAATCGGAAACCATATATGAGCTTTTAAATGCAACAATTACCTTTGACCTTCAGAGACCTTCAAAGGTCAAACCCCAGCCACCTCATAAATCCTTCTGACAAGAGAGTTTTTATTTCTAATACGGTCATGTCCACTTATTATAGAACATACCATAAGACGAGCACATGGGTAATTAAGACCAGTTCACATATAGCGCCTATGTGCTACATTATCCGTGCCATGGTCATATCCATGAGTTCACCTCGAGTTTTCCTTGAAATGTTTCATATGAAATGAATGAATTTATAAAGGCTTATTTAGATTTAAAGATATAGGTGATAAGGTATATATGTGTTGAGCGCACCTTTACGTAAGTGGTTCCTGTTCCTCACACACAGGACGGTGAGAAACTTGACCTCGTCTGTTCCCCAGCGCGCTTCACCGGCCTCGAACATCTCCTACAGAACAACACACACCACCAGTGAGTTACATTCACTCAGAACATTACTGTCTTCATTCATACACATAGGAACAGTACTAATTCCCCATGCTTACCTTGGCATCCTGTTTGGCGAGTGCCTCATCCACTGCGGTGCTCTCATCTCGCCCGGCCTGGACAAAAAGAGAGAAATAGTGGTTAGTCATTAAATAACTGATTTTAAAAATATTTTCGTTGGGTTTAATTCTCCTAACAGCTTCAGCACCTTTATTTATACGTATAGTTTATTTATTTTGTATAGTTTTATGGGGTTTTTAAAAATAGTAGTAGGTATAGTAATATTGGGAAGAGGAGAAGGAGGAACAGGAATAGGAGGAGTAATACATGAAAGGAACCAATAGAAATACATTCATTCATTCATCTTCTTCCGCTTCTTCCGGGGTCGGGTCGCGGGGGCAGCAGCCTAAGCAGTGAGGTCCA
>JBCNYH010000026.1:36306571-36316881 GCA_039654325.1 Tandanus tandanus
TTAGAGCTGTAAGAGTTAATTCGGTATTTAAGGTGTATTGTTAGAGCTGTAAGAGTTAATTCGGTATTTAAGGTGTATTATTAGAGCTGTAAAAGTTAATTCGGTAGGTGTATTATTGTTAGAGTTAGAGTATTGTGTGTGTGTTATAGTATTATTGTTAGAGTATAGAGTTGTGAGAGTTAATTGTGTATATATGTACTGGGGTGTTTCAGTTGCATGTGTACTGTAGTGTGCACTTCACGTCTCGTTTACTCAACGAACCGGGTTAAGGTTAGCAAATAAGCCCCGGCCGGAGTCCACCGTGGTGTCGTTTTGATTTCATTATCAGTCACGCGCTAAACCGGAACGCACGAGCAACAAATGCAACGAAACGCAACGGGCAGGAAGCCACAGTTTAATGTGTAGCCTTTACAATTTCACTCACATCATTCTCTGGGTTTTCATCGCATTTATGCCCAAGACCGCGGGTGTGACCTGGTAACCTACAGACTCCGAGTCGAGTCATTTATTGAGTCCAAAATAGTCCGAACGGTGAAATCAGGGTGTTTCCGCCGCCTACAGACTGAAGTGATGAAGTAAAAGAGGAATAAAAAAAAAACGGATCACAAGACAGCCGAAAAGTTGTAAGAGATGCGAGACACGTCCTGTCTCCCTTCTTAATCGTGCAGCGTGCTGTCATTTAGATTTAAACTAATAAATATTCATAATTACAGGCGATACCGGCGCTTTAACATAATACACAGTTATTACGGTATTATTTAGTGCTACAGTTTAAAATAGTTTATTAAAGTGTATACGGTAAAGTCTAGTGCAGTTAAAAAGTTATTGTTAAGGGTTTTTCAGAGCCCAGGAGTTTCTTACCTGCAGAAACACTGCGAAAAGACAGTGAAATGGAGTGGATCCTTCTCAAAGGCTGGATGTGTGAGTGTGTGTGAGTGTGTGATGTGGATTTGGGAGTTGACCTGTTTTGTATATGTGGGTGTGGACTGGAGTCTGATTTCACTTCCGCATTAAACCCCTCTGTAGATATAATACTTAACCTGTTATTGGGTTTATTTACTCTTAAAGTTTTTTTCTAATATATACATATATAGCAGGCATCTTTCTAATCATGCAGCGTGCTATCATTTAGATATATACTAATAAATATTCATAATAATATGCGTTACCGGCGCTTTAACCTGATACACACTTATTACGGGTTATTACGGTATTAGGTTGTTAGGATGGATAAACCTTCAATTAAACCATGGAAACTCGGATACTCGGAAACTCGGAATTTCTATCACTTGGAGCACGTGGTGTTATCATCATGCTTTAATATATAGTATTACTTGACATGTTGTTCGTGGGAACTCGTAAACCCCATGCACAAATCCTGTACATCAAGATCAGTTCATTTTAATAACTTGTTTGTAGAAGGGAATAAAAATGAGGGAACCAAACATGCAATCTTAGTCTGGAAACATCATGTACTCTACACTATTTAGAAACCGCCGGTTTAGAAAACATTTCAATAACACAAGAATATCATTAATTTATTTCTCGTCATTCACGATGACGTCACGTCACATGACGACTATTATATGCCTCTTGTTGTCTATATTACTCTCCCAGAAAAAAAATTCTTACGTTTTTCCTTTTTCGAGATATAAAACCTGCTGAGTAGAGATGCTTTGATAATTAAAAGGTTCACATTTTATTCTTACATTTTCATTGTGCTTAAGGCCCTTGTCTCTGTTTTTAAATAAATATTTTTTCTTTAAAAAAAAAAAAATATATATATATATATATCAATTCATTCATTCATTTTCTTAACCGCTTAATCCTATAATAATTAAACTACTATCCTACCTAATGATTAGTTAGTAGTTATATGATAAGGTACAAAAATGATCCAGCACTGAAGGGTACACAGTTGAAAAGTGTACCCACCAGCAAAAAGTACACACTGGTACCTCCATTCTTGAAAGTGGAATGTGAAGGTTCACAAGACAGGTTAATTCCTGTTATCACCTACATGGCAATAAAGCAGCTACAGTCATTCCATGCCTGAGAATTTAAACAAAGTAGACAAAACACAGCTCTTTGTCGCATCCGAGGTATGAAATCACTAAAATCTAGGATAAAGATGATTCCTGGAAATGACACCTGGCACCTATCTATGCAGATAATATATATCCCCCTCTCATATTTCAAATCAGTACAGATAAGATTGGCTATCTAACATAAATCAGAAGTCACTGAGAACTTCTGCTGAGGCTCACAGATTACTCGGATTTTACAATTCCGCAGTCTGTCCATACCATTATCAGTTAAAGGTTTCATTTATTCCCTGGACCCTGACAAACCTGTCAGGACCCAATGCATTTAGAAGTATGAACTATGAAAAGGACTTTTTACACCTCATGTAAATTTAAACCATTTTAATAGTTGAGATATAGAATTTAATTTATTTGCCAAACCGCTTAATCCTACTAGGGTCTCAGAGAGGGTGGAGCCTATCTCAGCCGATTCTGGGCAGAGGCGGAGTACAGCCTGAACAGCTCTCCAGTCCATCACAGGTGTGGACTTTGCATGTTCTACCCGTGTGTGCATGGGTTTCTTTTGAGTGCTCCTGTTTCCTCCCACAGCCTAAATACATGCAAATTAGGTTAACTGGCTGTTCCAAATTGCTCCTAGGTGTTAGTGTGAATGGTTGTTTATGTGTTGGTCCTGCGATGGATGGGCAAGCTGTTCAGGGTATACGGCTGAGATAGACTCCATCCGTATGAAGTGTTTATTGTATGAAGCATGAATTTGTGAAGTTTGCTGTTAAAATGAGTATTCCATAGCTGTTTATGAACATTATGTTTTCCAATAGCACAAACAAAACACATTTTTGTGGAGGTGTAAACATCTCCCACATCATATACTTATGTGTCTAGTTTGCAACTTTCAAGTCATCACATGGAAGGTCACCACAAATTCAACCTGATAAGCAGATTGCATTTTGAAACTGAGTGTAATGTAAGATAGGCGCCTGCCTCCCCAGGACCAGGACCAGGAACAGGAGAGAGAGAGAGAGAGAGAGAGAGAGAGAGAGAGAGAGAGAGATTTTAAATATTCATGTAGTATCTGTGTAAAGTCTGGCTCTAAACAAATGATGTAATAACATTTGCACAAATTCAAACAAGGGCACATGATGCCTATGAGTTTGATTCCCTAATCCTGAAATCATAAGAAAGGGTTTGAGGACCCTGGACAGCACGCCAGGCCATCGCAGGTTATTAAAATATAATTTAACAAAAGTCTGAAGACGCGTCATGAAACCGCGCATGCGCACAAGTTTCACACGTCAACTTGGCGTCCCCGGCGCCCCGATTGTCACTGCGCATGCGTACGCGGATTGCGTACTGACAGATAATATTTGTCGACACTGATTTTTCCCCCTCAACAGAAATGAAGTCTTTTAATCCTAAAATGAAGCTTTAGTAAAAAAAAAAAAATAATAATAATTCGCGTCTGCCGATGGAAGTCGTCAGCGCTGTACATATTATTTTTGCAATGATTTTCTCATGGTAGCCGCACAGGCTAAGCTAAGATGATAGTTTAAATCAGTTCACATTAGTCCGTTAGCTTAGCCTATTTGGATTAGCCAATTTAGTTTGTAAATTTCTGCACCTGAAATTGGACAAGCGGTAAAAAAAATTATAATGTTATTAATGCATGGTTTTATTGCACAGTGGAATGGTGTTCTGCTGTGTTTATTGTTGCATTGCTAACTGGCTAACTGCTGCCTGTCATCCGTTAGACATAGCGTTAGCATTAGCATTAGCTCGCTGAATGACCGAAATCGCATTCGAGCTGAAATAGGCAAGAAAACACCTCCAGCTCTCTGTCTCCATCTCACAGGAATGGTTTAAGGTCGGGAAGGATGTGTTCTTGTTTTCCTCAGGGGTTTATCTGAGTGTCAGGGGATAATTTTAGCTCTTTTTTACCTGATTTATTAGCCAGTTAAAGCTAATAGCAGTTAACTGGAAACAGATGTTGATTAACCGTTATTACCATAAATACTGTAATATATGACTCCGTAAATTATATAGGCTTATATAACGCTATAGGCACAATGTCTAGCAGGGTAGTTGAGGCAGCCTCTGATTCACATTAAAGGGGGGTTCAGATCTGTTACCCATCCCTTATTAACGTTACTGGGAACCCATTTGTTTTATTTTGGGTCATTCCTGAAAACCCAGTCTGTGACAAGTTGACCTCTTAGTCAAGAATCTCAGCATGAAGAAGTTCTTCGACTCTCGAAGGGAGCTGGTCAGTGTTGGTCCTGGCTCTGGAGGCGGAGGAGGATCCAGTGGGGTCGGCGGGAACTTCATTGGTCGGACCTTCACCATCGGACATCATCAGGTCACCGTGGAGGAAACCCTTGCTGAAGGTCAGGATCATACAGAGGGTTATACCTGAGCCCGTGGTTCATGCCGGGAACAGACTACACAAATTCAGCCTGAGTTTTACTTGATTTTTTTTCATGGGAGGCAAAATGTCCGGCATCAGGCCAGAATATGAGCATTGGGAACCAGAAACAGGCTTAGCAATGTGATAGAATAATCAGAGAGCAGCGATGTGGGATCTGGGAAACCCAAGAGGCTCTGATGACGAGTCTAATGATAGATTTTGGTCCTGCTCCTTGTGACTTGTTCCTTGATTGACACTTTCTTGACCCGTCTTCCTGATGACACAGGATGTGACACAGGATGATTGGTTGGGGCCAAACGTCTAGTGTTGCCAATCTCCCAAACAAGACAGAATTTATGGCACCTTGATTGTCTAATCATTTGCTGAACCACTTAATCCCATTAGGGTTGTGGGGTGGCTGTGCCTATTTAAGCCAACAACAGACCATTGTAGGGCCAACACACACACACCCAACCATTCACATCACTCAGGGTCAGTTTGGAACTAGCCTAATGTTCATGTCTTTGGTTTGTGGGAGGAAACATGCAAACTCTGTGTAAAAACTGTGTAAGCTTACAAAAAACACAGTAATTCATAGTTACAGGTAATTACACACTAATGACAACCTACTCAATACTGTTTCTATTTTTGCTAGTTAAGCCCCTGAAATTCTACATGGTGCAGCAGGTTATTTATGTACTCGTTATTTAGATGTAATTCAAACCCTTTTTAGTTCAGGTGTGCAGTCTTTTAGTCATACAACTACAATAATAAACCAATCACCACAGCATCTTTGATACCGGTGGTCATGTGACAGGAAATACAAAACACAAAGTCATTCAGACGTCATTTCGGTAGATTTCTTTGTGGTCTTCATAATATGCGTGTTTGTGATTGTTTTAATTGGGATTGGATGATGAGTATATATATATAATGTGTGTATAACACCCCCGGGATACACTTGATAAGTGTGTATAAACCCCCCCCCCCACCCCCCCCCCCAAACACACACACACACACACACACACACACACACACACACACACACACACTCACTTTTTAAATTTCTTCAGTTATGAGTCAGTCATCAGTCATTTTCAGTTCATTATTATTATTATTGTTGTTCATTTATTTTCTGAACCGCTTAATCCAAATTAGGGCCGAGGGGAGGCTGGCGCCCATCTCGCCCGACTGCTCACAGGGCGGAAACACGCCGACCGCAATCAAATGGCCTACACTTTCTGAACAACAGCAATGGTTCTATTACATGCCTCTCACTACAGACTGTGAGAGACACGGCTGGCGTTTGATAACCCAGTTAGCTGCACTGGGGGAACAGCAGTGACTTCTCTGTGATAGTGGGGCTTGAACCCCCAACCTTCGGATCAGTAAGCCAGCACCTCATCCACCGGGTCACTACTGCTTGTTATTATTATTATTATTTAGTACATTGTTTGCAGTTTTATTTCAGTCTTGAGACACTGTTCAGTTTGTTCTCGAAGCTTGCTGTGAGTCTTCATTCGTTTAAAAGAACAATTTAGAAACACCCCTTTCTTTTATTTTCACCTGGACCTTTCTGACCTGAGCAGATTTTCTCTCGAGGACTCGTCAACTGTGACAGCAGTGTCTGTATTAGTGATGCATTGTATAAGCAATGAAGCTTGCACTGTAACAGTTGAAAGGTGGATTTTATGTGACTGAAGGTCACTCAAAGTCACCAGACTGTATAAAAATGCAACGTAGTCAGTTCAGTCTGAATGAATTACCCAGTGTCGTCATGATGTATGCGCTAGTCATGATAACTGCGTTCCAATGACACGTTTCATGTCTTGAGTTTTAACAGTTGTGCTCTGAAGGTGAGGTGGATTTTGCTAAATACTCCTCTATTCAAATCAGTGACATCCGCTGAGCCTACGGTGAAAAAACAAAATCTAATTTATCTGTTACAGAGGCGGGTCATGTGAGCTCCGTGTGCTCCGAGCCAAGCTGGGTGCTGTCTAGTCTAAACGGCATTTTATTATTGTGATTCAGAGTTTTAGTACTACATACTACATGGAACAATGAATAGAAGCACGCTGAAAACCTTTATAGGAATGCCTGTCTGGGTGATTTTCCTTGGTTTTATTGACGTTCTCTCTCCCCTGTCCACATCCAGTCTGGCGATTTCAGCAGGATAACTCAAAAAATAAGTTGCGTTTCAGAATAAAACTTTCACCCTGTCTCAGTATCGATCGAGTTTGATTTCTGGCTTCGTCCATAAAGTGTTATTTTTAGCTATAGGAATGGGTTCCGACCGTCACACTTTAGTTTCTGGACATTTACTAGCCGGGCACTGAAGCTGGGGGTTTCAAAGTTGGTATGCATGTTCACTACTATGAGTGCTAGGATGAGTTTGTGTGTGAGTGACCTTGACCTACTTTTCAAGGTCACATAGGCAAAACTGTATATTAGGTTTCCGGACATATACTTGCCGCACACTGAAGCTGGGGCTTTTAAACTTGCTATGCTTGTTCTATATTGACTTTGCAGTGGCGAAATCATCAGAATTACAAACGTCACACCATCAGAATTTCGCTGAAGCTGTGAAAAGACGCAAACTTTTTTTGAACTTTGTTTAACTTCCAACTCAATAGCAGTTTCAACAAGAAGAATAAAGAATTCAGTAGAAATCAACGCTAGCCGCTAGCCTCAGCTTGTTGCCTCACAACATGCACAGTGTCTTTAAATTGACTTCTAAGTACATTTTGATCTAGTTATAGTTTATGTTTACATATATTACCCATGACAGGCAAGTCAGGTGAGCTCTGCATGGTCCAAGCTGATAGTGCTGTGTAGCTAACAGCGTCTTTTTGGGCCTACTCATTCAGAATTCACTACATCCCCATGGAAATGTAAGGAAACCATGCTCTGGAAAAGTGGGGGTTTATACTACAGGGTTTAATATTAACTCCATGGAAATACAGTGAAAACAAACTAAACCAGAATTTATTTGGGATTATTATTAATTTTTGAAGCATAATAATGATGCTCCTGCCTGTTCCAAGTGAGATAAAGATATTTGTGTAGTGTAATGTAATAATTACTTCACCTCAGTGCAGCATGTGAAGCTAGTGTTCTGGGTGTTAAAGAAGAATTAAAGTTAATGGCACATCTCTGTCTGTTTGTGGAACTGTGTTTACCTTTTTGATGTTTCTGTGATGGTTAGTTCGTCTATCCTCCAAGAAGCCACATGGTGGCGCTGTTAAAGTGAATCAGATGTTTTTAATACCAGGTTGTGGACACGTGGCGAAGTTCTGGGTCAGAGATCTGAAGGTTGGTATTCCAAGGTTTTGATGCAAAGTCACGACCGACACTTCTGAAAAGCTGCACGGCGCGACCCACTACAGAACCTCTAGCATTTGTCTGTGGGTTTTTTTGTTTGTTTGTTTTTATTCGATCTCGTCATCTTGCTGTGGATTCCTGACTCCACAGTCTGACTGTCTCAACAATGTACAGACATGTGACTTGGCTCAAGTGGAGCTCCACCAGACGAGCTCCGCGACCCAAACCCATGACGTAATGAAACAGAAGGAGGGGTGTGAGTCAAAAATGTTGTTTCTTTTTTTTTATGGTCTGTAGGCGGTTTTGCCATCGTGTTTTTGGTTCGGACCAATCAGGGCGTTCGATGTGCGCTGAAGAGAATGTACGTGAATAACGAACACGACCTGCAGGTGTGTCGCCGAGAAATCCAAATCATGGTAGGTGTAGTGTTTAAATGTTTCCGTCCTCAGTGTACATTTAAATGTTTATAAAGGGTTAAATATGTGTAGTTATGATATGCGATATCTACGTTATTACATCCAGCACCTCCTTATATCTGTAATTTAGATAGACACACATGACTAAGGCTATGAAATATGGAAGTTATGATGGCTTCCTTAACGTGTGTGTGTATGTGTGTGTGTGTGTGTGTGTGTGTGTGTATGTGTGTATGTGTGTGTGTGTGTGTGTGTGTGTGTGTGTGCATGTGCATGCATGCAGAGGGATCTCTCAGGCCATAAGAACATCGTGGGCTATATGGACTCGAGCGTGACAGCTGTAGGAGGTGGTGATGTGTGGGAGGTCCTCATCCTCATGGACGTGTGTAAAGGTCAGTATGTGCAGGTGATTGACTCCAGCCCGCTTCAAAATCAGATTGAAATTTTTTGGTAAATATTTCTAAAATGTCTTATAAAAATTTTTCTTTTCATCCATTGGTCAGAATTATTGCAGATGATCAAACCACTGCAGTGTGTGGAGAAATGACATCGGGAGAGCATAGAGAGATAATAACTGAGAGAAAGTCGCTAAATATATGATAATTATACAAGTATTACATTATTATACCATAGTGTTCCAACTGTAAAATAGTGTTCTGCTTTTGTATGCTGCAGTTGCACAAGTGAGCCACATGGGGGCGGTCACACCTCAGACACAGTACTGTTCATGACCTGGTTTTAATTCTCTCTTCACCACATAGGATCAATTGATATAAAACTATGCAGGAAGGGAGTATGATTTTCATGTGCATACACACACAAGTTGACCACTTTGGGTGAATCTGTGCCCAGTGCAGCCTCACTCCTGTCCTTGACTGACTGAAGCAAAAGCCGACTTGATCTTGTTCTGTCGTAGTTCATCCGTTTCACAGTTCAACAGCTACAGTCGAACTACAGTTCCTTGGTTTGAGATGCTTTTCTGCTCATCATAGTTGTAAGAGTGGTTGTTTAAGTTGCCTTGGCCTTCCAGTCAGCTTGAACCTGTCTGGCCTTTCTTCTCTGACGTCTCACTCATCAGCTAGGTGTTTCTAGTCTCAGAGCTTCCCTGCACTGTACCGTATAAACCCTAGAGACCCGAGAGCTCATTCTGATGTTTGAGTTGAATGTTAACCAAATTCGCGGCCGGTATCTGTATGATGGTAGCACTGTGACTCTGACGGATGATTGCTGGAATGACAAGGTGGCTTCTAAAAGTGGCCGGTGTGTTAGATCACACTGTAAACACAATAAAATACTAAACAGCGTCTGTCTGTAATTTCAGTGCGGTCTGCGCCGGTATTTCCAATTGCTTTTTTTATGACTTTTGTTCATCTCTTTTTAAGTTTTCCTAAAGATTCCCTTTAATTTGTAAAATCAGACAGCAGACATTCCAGAAACAGGCGCAGGGTGAAAGCGATTATCTGATTTTATTTCGTCTGGGATCATAAACCGTCCAGCTGTAGACAAATTTGAATTCCTGAGTGTTAAAGATGCCTCCTTTAAAAAAAAAAAAAATTATAAGCAGTCGAATGCTACCTGAGTGCATATTTTCTAAATCTAGATTACCTACTGTGTTGCTATGCTGACGTGTGTGTGTGTGTGTGTGTGTGTGTGTGTGTGTGTGTGTGTGTGTAGGAGGTCAGGTGGTGAATCTGATGAACCAGCGCCTGCAGACAGGATTCACAGAGACTGAAGTGCTGCAGATTTTCAGTGATACGTGTGAAGCTGTAGCTCAACTGCACCAATATAAAACTCCCATCATCCACCGGGACCTGAAGGTACACACACACGCACACACACACACGCACAAATATAAAGCTCTGTACACAACCACATACACTCAAACACACACATTAATACATAACCACGTTATTAAAAATCACCTATGATCCACCAGGACCTGAAAACACACACACACACACACACACACACGTTTAACAGGCTTGTATATTAATAATGAACAGAGATACAGGTGCATGTGGTTGGAATGTAAATTTGATGACCTGTAATGTTTCGTGTGTGTGTGTGTGTGTGTGTGTGTGTGTGTGTGTGTGTGTGTGTGTGTGTGTGTGTGTGTGTGTATGTGTG
>JBCNYH010000026.1:36320804-36340841 GCA_039654325.1 Tandanus tandanus
TGTGTGTGTGTGTGTGTGTGTGTGTGTGTGTGTGTGTGTGTGTGTGTGTGTGTGCGCGCGTGCGTGCGTGTGTGTGTGTCTGTGTGCAACAGCCCATACAGCCAATCCCAGTTTCAGCACCTGTATCGGGAACTGTAACACCACCAGTGACGAGTCCCGCCCCTCCAGCAGTAACAAGTCCTGCTCCCCAGAAAGCCACACCCACACCATCAAGTCCAGTTCCACCCACTGCTCCAGCTCGTAGTGCCAAACGCAAACAACAACAACAACAGCAAAATCAACAAGCACCACAACAAAAACAGCCTCCACCTGCAGTACATCCAGTTGAAGCCACGCCTACTACCACACCCCTTGCTCCATCCCCTGTTGGGGAAATGGTAATCATTTTCACGTCTGTAGAAACGTACAACATTAACAAGCTTTTGATTAATTAATAATGTTAATTATTTATGTGTAATTATTTATTTTTTTCCCCCTTACAGCCTACCACTATAGGCCTGTCCCAAACCCCGCCCTCTTCCCCAAAGACCCAGAAGGGAGGACATAGACGCATCCAGAGTGATGTCACACACAGTGCAATGGTTGGTGTGTGTGCAAGCCAGTCAACACAGCAACTACAGTCTGCTACAGCCGAGGCGAACCTCAACAAATCTAAGTAATAACAACCGCCTTGTTAGAGTCATACAGCATCATTTCCAGAGCAGATGTTACTTATGTACAATTTTTCATGACATGTTTTTGCTCAAATTCGGACACATGTAGTTTTTCTAAACAGAGTTAACACTCACAATAAAATGTATGTTGATCAACATGGCTAATGCTAGAAAGTGTGATTCCTGCTGCCAGTGAAGTGGCATTGTGTTATCTAGCGAGATGTTAGAGTGTGATCACACTAGAGGTGCGATAGGAAAGCGACTGACGCAAGTGGTAATTCGCGGCTGTCACTTTTCATACTCAAATTTGTCACGCAAAACTCGTGGCATCACATTTTTGTCGTTTGGTTCGCAAAATTACAAAACATGGCTCTGACACAGAGTAGTCTAAAAAGCTCCTCAAACAGTTCGCACACGTCACGAGAAGGTCGCAAAGTTGTTATATAAAAATTATTTGTTGGAGCCTTTCACGCGGAAAGTTTAAGACTTGCTTGCGTCCAGCATATTCTGTATATTTTGTCATCATTTATATTTTATTTGCATTTTGTTCCTGCTAATAATGTGCGAATAAAAAGCGAATGGTTTGAGAACAAAAATCTAACAAAACGTGACTGATTTACGACAGGAGATTCGCTTTTTTCGCAAAGCATTCGCAAACCAAACGCAAATCAATTGCAAACCAGTCGCAAAGCGTGATAGACGTATTTAAGCTGCAAAAAATTTGCTTGCATGTGGAGTCGCAAAACGTCTTGACGCGAATTTCAATTCACGTCAGTTCCTTTTCTATCGCGCCTCCAGTGTGATCACCTCCTTACCATGGGAACGAATTCAGGCAAAGTACAAAGTGATTATAAAATTAAAGAATAATGAAAATGTTTTCTATGAGATAGTCGACTAAAGGTAAAGATCATCGATTCTGTTCCTATACACTTACACCATTCTGTTTGTGCACTAAACAAAAACATGGTGTTTTGTACACAGCTGTGGCTCTGAAAATCAGATACAAACAAAAGGTGTGCATTTGTTTGGCTGTTAATTTTAAATATTCAGTCTTTCACCAAAATCGATGCTTTTAAGTTGTATTTGTAAATGTTTGACTGGGTTTGTGGCTTCATGGCCCCTCAACGCATTTTTTTGTTTGCTGCTCAAGTTCCATCGTTCACGTGTGTCACGTGTATTTGTACGTTCCTCTTGTAGGTCAGCCAGCGCCACTCCATCCAACTCTCCACAGTCTTCCCAGCAGAGTGTATACGAATCTGGCCAGCAGTGCGGCGCCACCACTCCTGTCACCACTACTGCCCAAAGTCTTGCACCTGTTTCTACCCCTCCTGCCTCAAGCCTAAGCGCACCTTCTGCTCCAAGTCTTGGCGCCACTACTGCTTCGAGTCTTACTACCCTGGACCAGCCGTCCTGGAACCCCTTCGGAGACGACAACTTCTCCAAACTGACAGCCGAGGAACTGCTTAACAAAAACTTCTCCAAACTCTCCAAAGGTAACCGTAAGTGCACATTCATAACTGTCTCAAATATAAAGCCCCGCCCATTTCTGTTTTTGTTTCCTTTTGAGTCTCAGCATTATTTCTTCAGCAGCAGTGTCTCCACATTTAAAGGCTTAAAATAATCCAACCATGAACTGAGTCTAGGCGTATTCACTGGATCCTATTTGAAGGTCCATCACACACACACACACACATTATAATGTTATGATTCTCACATTACAGAGGATGCTTATACTCAACAGTAAGGTTCAGAATCGAATGGGCTCTAAATTTATACCCGACTCAGCAAAACAGTCCTAATGAATGCACAAAAAAAAATCCAAGAGCAGCTTCATCAGCATCATCATCGTTTCTCAGTTGGCACACTGGATGCCTTGGGGCGCATCTGCGGGATTAGGTCGTGAATCTTAATTCCAGCAATCTCAGGAAGTCTGATTCGTCCATCATTAAACGTCTGGCTTGTTGGATATCAACTCCCAACAGAGATTCGATCTTGAACCAAGTTTTTTTAAATGTATTTATTTATTTATTTTATACGTTCTGTTTTCAAATAGCCTTTGTTTTTAAAGTGCACTTCAAAACCTTTTTTTTTTATCTGCAAATGTGTCCGATGTATTAAAGGTTCTGAACATAGGAGAAGTCACGTATTGGAAGTGTGTTGGTGATATCTCCCATTTGAGCGTCAGAGAGTTTGAAGCTCCTGTCCAGTTTGCCATCACCCAGAATCTTGGGATCGATGCCTTTTTTTTCTCTCATTCTTTCCTACTTGAAGCATTTTTTACGGACATATATATACTCATCCTTCTATTTATACAGTAAACAGAGGAGTTCAGTAGAAAGGTGTGCAAAGACCTGCGAGAGAGTGATGTACTGTAGGTGAAAAAAACACATTAGCTAAGAAGGTATCAGTAGAAACTCTCTATAATGTGTGGGAAAGATGATGAAGATTGTGTGTGTGTGTGTGTGTGTGTGTGTGTATGTGTGCGCGTCTTCAGAAACTGCTGAGCCTCCAAGCATTTGCACAGAGGAACTTCTCCCTGGACTGGACCCTGTTGAACCCATTACCCAGCCTTCAGGTACACACACACACACACACACACACACACACACACACACACACACACACACACACACAAACACAATCCTAATATCCTGTTTGTACATCGTGCACTAAATAAAAACATAACTTGGCTATGCATTTATGCTGTTGTCTTTTATCTCGGGTAAAGACAGACAATATGGTTTTCATTTTGCCTTTTTTGATGTTACTTCACCATATTTGGTATCAGAGGTTTTACAGCACATTCAGCGATGACTAAATGATCTCAAGCTTCAGAAAGTGTATAAACGTGATTCCCACGTGAAACCCAGCCGACTGTCAGCTGACGCTACGCACTGTTGTTCAGTGACGTCAATGATCTGCTCGCCGCTCTGCTACATGAATGACTCTGAAATATTTATGGATTTCAGCACATTTATTATTTAGCTGTAATGATTCATGTGGAAAAAGTGAAGCTGCCAAGTCTGCCGGATCTGCCAGCTCTGTTACTGACACCTTTTCTTATTATTGCGATTGCACACAAACACTAAGGGGATGATCACACTAGAAGTGTGATAGAAAAGAGATTGACGCAAATAGATTTTTTTATTTATTTATTTATTTATTTATTTTTTAAGATTTATTTATTTATTTATTTATTTTTGGCGAATTTTGATATTCGCCTCAAGATTTTCGGCTTAAATACGTATATATATCACGCGAAGATTGCGCAACAATTTTTGCGATTGGTTTGCGAATGTTTGGTGAAAAAATTGAATCTCCTGTCAGTCAAATCAGTCTTGTTTTGTTCGCTTTTTGTTCTCAAACCATTTGCTTTTTATTTGCATGTTATTAGCACAAACAAAATGCGATTAAAATAGGAATGATACCAGGAAGGGCTCAAACTTTCTCCAACTTGTTGCTTTGCCTTGCGAACAAAGAACAAATAATTTGCGAGCAAAATGACAACTTTGCGACCTTCTCGCAACATGTACGGGCTGCAGACTGTTTGAGAAGAGTTTGTGTTCCAAGATGTGAGAGGTACACCCTGGTGTCTGTTGACAGCTCAGACATGCACCTTTTAAATCGGAAAACAAAGTCTCTGAAGTGTCAGTAACACACGCTGAGCTGTAATTAATAATAAGCTGTAACCTCTGACTTTAAATGCTTGACTTGAAGCTGACCTACCTGCAACCAGACCTGCGTTTCAGTTGAATCACAGCTGCAGTGCATGTGTGTGGAGTGTAAATGTGTGTGTTTACCAGCAGGATAGGAAGTGTGTGAGTGTATGTTTGTGATAGCAGTTGCCTGGAAGACAGGCATTAGGTTTTCCATAAGCATGTGTGCGTGACAGGGTGATGCGTAAGGCCTGCATACACACTAAAGGGATGTGCTGGGCTTCAGAGGGTTTAACAGGAAGCTGTCAGTGCACTGTCAGTGTCGTCCTCAAATAAACTTTTAAATGCTTGCTTAATGATGTGAAGACAATCTATGAGTTATCTCATCCTGTATTTAATCTCTGTGTGTACAAATCTACATTTGTATGAAGGAAAACACTGTTTGACAGCAACAGGATTTTTCTTTTGATCATTCGAAGAGGTGGGCGGTCATGATTCTGTTCTCTCCATCTCCATCTTTCTATGCTCAGCTGAAAGACCTGCTGATATTCTGGGGTTGGATTCAGGTGCTGATTTACTGGCGATACCAGGTGAGTTTGTCCATCTACAGCCAAGCTGACCCAGGTACATTTAGTAAACAAAAACGTACACACGCAAAAATCTCCCGGCGAAGTGTTTCCTTCTTTCTGAGATGGCGTGAACAAATAGAGAATGCGATTAAAGGAGAATGAAATGATCCATGTACTTATGTCCGACCCAACCCTGGGTTCCATTCCTGTTTTTAATCCAGCCTTGTTTACATTCCCTTGCTTGAGTTTCTTTGACTTGAAGGGTGGGGTGTGGTTATTACTTAATGTTTGTTTACTTATGTGTGTTAAGAGGGAGTTGCATGAGAATTTAGTGGATCTTAGACTTCTCAGGAATGTTAGATGGGGCCAGAAGTTTACATACAAAGTTCATTTTACCAAAAATTTCCTCTGTTAAGTCAATTAAGGTTTTTATTTCATGTTGTTCAGAGGTCATTTCGAACGGTAGATTTATTCCAGCTTTCAATTTACTATATCAGAATTTCAGCAGGTCAGAAATTCACTTCCACTTTAAGATTTGGTGTTTTTGAAGTTAATTGCTTGAACTCGATTTGATGAGTAGTATATGAGGGTTAGATGATGTTGGATGGTTGTTGGATGAGTGTTAGATGGCAGTAAGGGAAGAAGTATATGAGCATTATATGGATGTTAGATGGTTGGGTGAGGTTTGGATGATTGTTGGATAATTGTTGGATGGTAGTTAGATGGCTGAGAGGTGAGTATTAGATGAGGGTTAGATGGTTGATGGATGAGGATTGGATGGTTGAGAGGTGTGTATTAGGTGAGGGTTAAATGGTGATTAGATGGTTGTTGGATGAGGGTTGGATGGCTGAGTGGTGAGTATTAAATGACAGATGGATGTTAAATGGAGGTTTATTCATATTGTAGTGCTGAATTGAGGCCGACAGTCTCTGCTTGTCTCCCTTTTGCCTCTCTGTACAGAAAAACTAATTGAGGGACTGAAGTCTCCAGATGCGTCTCTTATGCTGCCTGACCTGCTGTCAATGTCTGATCCCTTCGGCAGTTCTGTAGAGGACACGAGAGATGGTAATATACGCACTCACATCCGTCCACGTGTGTTAGCTATTACACTACACAGGCTTTCAGCTGTTTAAATAAAATGTAAACATAATAAATAGCAATAATTCTCTCTCTCTCTCTCTCTCTCTCTCTCTCTCTCTCTCTCTCTCTCTCTCCCTCTCTCTCCCTCCCTCCCTCTCCCTCACACACAGGAAGTGCTGAGGTGTGTGTGGACTCCCTGATTCCTGGACTGGAGCCTCCTCAGGTTCATCCCGTGCAGCCGGACACAGTGAGGACTGGTAAAACTCATTCACACACCCATTCAAAAAAACCTACCTAAAAGCATGAACTTTTGGGGGGGCATTAAGGGGCAAATAGCCGTGGACCAATCAGATCACGCTGTTCTCATATAATATATAATAACTGCTTGTTTATCTGCAGTAATCTGTATCAAAATGCCTGTTATGTTTTCTCTTTCTCTCTCTCTCTCTCTCTCTCTCTCTCTCTCTCTCTCTCTCTCTCTGTATGTGTGTGTGAGATAGACACTCTGAGTGGAGAAGACTCTCTCTTGGGCAGTCCTTTCTCCTCTGGCCCTGCCCCCTGTCTAGATGAATTTGCACCTGTGTCAGGAGGATCTGCCCACAGCACGACAGGTGCAGTAGCTCCTTATCAGTGAAGTAGTTCTTGAATAATGCTGCGTTCCATTTATCTCGGACATCGAATTAAGTTGACTGTAACCAAGATGGCCGCCTCCAGGAAAACCTTTTGATGCTTTTGGAATTTGGTTAGCCATTGCTAGCAAGGCCAGTCGATAATAATGCATTACTTGGTATTTTGTGCATGCAAACACTCTAAAAACATGTCCACACTGAGAAACTGGACAATTCAACATCTGGTCTGACTGATTTAGGTGATTAAGGTGTTGTTGAGATTCTTCCGACTTTTCCATTTTGGAATCCAACCTCTGAAGTGTTCCAGTGGAGATTTCTGATTGGGAACTCACAAACCTTTCACCTTGTTTTTTTTTCTTTTATTTATCAGCCCCATATTGCTGTTATGCTTTCTCTTCAGACTCAACTTGCTTGATATCTGGCTTTGAGGCGTCGGGTTCGGACAAAAGTGCAGATGACGAGTTCGACCCGATCCCAGTGCTCGTCTCCAAAACATCTCAAGGTAAAGAGAGCTCGGCTGTGTTCCCAGTGTTAGTGTTCTGTACTGATGTGTAACCCACTATTATGATAAAAAGCACATGATGAAAGGAAAACGAAGAGCTGCTTTACAGTGAAGAATATGCAAGAACACTGTAGTTATTTGAATGTTCTAGATGGTTCTCTGCTCCCTGTGCATTTAGATCTGATTCCAAAATGGTTTTCAAAAAGTTTCCAGTTCTCTCAGTTAATTAAAGTGCTATTCCGTAAAGAACTGATATTTAATGATTACCTCTCTCTGCCCTCCTTTCCTCTCTCCCGCCTCGTTTTTTCCCTCGCCCTCCTTCTTGACTCTGATGCCTGCAAATTCTTTATTTCGCTTTTTGCCGTACTGTTTTCTTTTTTCCCTCCTTTTTTCATACCTTTTCTGTCTCCTTTGTTTTTCTTTCTTCCTCTTTCCTGTTCTCTCTGCTGCTTGTTTTTGTTCTTACTTTACCCCACCTGAATTGTCCCCACCCCTCTCTTTAGGCTCCTCCCACAGCGCTACTGGCTCTGACTCCAGTTTGCCCAGTTTGGCTTGTTCACTGCTGCTGGTGGATCAGCTCATCGACCTGTAGAGCTCAACACGCACTCGCGCACTCTCCCTCTCTCTCTCTCTCTCTCCCTCTCTCTCTCTCTCTCTCTCTCTCTCTCTCTCTCTTTCTCTCTTTCTCTAAATCTCTCATTTCATCTCTCCCTCCACTATCCATTCTTCCCTCTGATTGTCTACCTGCTTTGCTTTCAGCTTCCATCCTGCTGCTCACCCTTTTTTATTTGTCTGTCATACCTGTTCTTCATTTTTTTTATCACAAGCATGGTTTGTGTGTGTGTGTGTGTGTGTGAGGTGTGAGAGAGACCCATGTCACCTTATTGATTGATTAGAAAGACATCTATATCTTATCACGTCTAAGATTTGCACTGCACTTTGTATCTTTTATTATTTTTACATTCAATCATTTTTATTTAACATTAAATTGAATATTTATATTATCTGATCTTTCTCTCTCTGCTTTATTTCTGTCTACTTTCCTCCTTTGTTCTTTCTCTGTCTCTCATTCTTTATTTTTCTCTTGTTCTTGCTTTCCTGTCTTTTTTTTTTAGTTTTCTGTCATTTTTTTTCTCATGTTCTTTCTTTCATTATTTTTTCTAGCACTTGTTCTCTCTATACCTCATTGCGTTATTTTTTTCTCTACATTCATCTAATTTTTTTCTTTCCTTGTCTTTTTCTCTCTCTTTGTCTGTCTGTCTGTCTCTCTCTCTCTCTCTCTCTCTCTCTTTGACACCGTCTATCTCTGTCACTTTCTCTCTCTCTCTCAGTCACTCTCTTTCCCTCTTTCTGTCTCTCTCTCTCTGTCATTCTCTCTCTCTGTCACTCCCCATTTATCTCTTCTCAAATACCATGCACTCATTTTCCTCTCCATGATTAACCCCCTCTTCCCCTTCCCTGCTGTAGGTATGTGTGTGTGTGTGTGTGTGTGTGTGTGTGTGTGTGTGTGTGTGTGTATGTGTGTGTGAAGCGCTAAGTGTAAATGAGCAGTGTATCTGCACCGATATGTGTAAAGAGAGTCTTACCGTCGTTACTGTAGTGATATTAGAGATTATTATAGACTTTAATGAGATCTTTCCTGTATGCCTAATTAAGATTCTATGTGAACATGAATAGAGCGTTAGTGAACGAGTGTGTGTGAGATATAAACATATGTATATGAGTCATAGATTATTCAGAAGAATTCTTTATATCTTTATGTCCTGTGTGTTGAGTAGGCATGTGCCGATAACCGATGATATGATATATTGCAATATTGTTACCATGGACACAATATTGGCTTCCTGTACAGGCAGCATTCCGAAAATGAAATAACAAAACCCGTCTTTTTATTTTGGACAAAGGAAATGCAGCGATCAGATCTCCATAGTAGAGCTTTATTAGCAATATTAGAATGCTGTGAAGCCACTTGTCTGCAGTACAGACATTTCCTTTTCTTCTAAGGAAGTATTTCTTGTAATTATAGACCGGGAAGTAACACCCAACATGATTATAGTGGTAAAATATTCCATGTGCAGATTCACTTTCTCCTGTGCATGTATTAGCATCTGCTTAGCTATCGCTCCAACTTCATGATCACTTCATCAGTCTCGTCTCTTTGATCAGGTAAATATATACATCACTCACTCATTCATTCATGCTGTCAGTTACTCAGTCACTGCCTGTAAGCCAGTCAGTCATTAATGCCAGGATGATATTTTTGTCTTGCATGTTGGTCCTCATATCAGATTAACAGTCATAGTGCCATGATTTCTTGTTGTGTCGTGGTCAGGAGACTGGCTACACTACAAGCTACACTACCAGCCTTGTGTGTTGTCATCGAGGACAGACAAGATACTGTCAATCATGGCTACGAAAGGAACATCAAGGGACACCACATAGGTTAAAAAAAAAATTCAGATATACTAGACAGTTCTTCAGGGTATTGTGGGCCACAAGACACCACATCGCTGGTCTTTGATTCTCACCATACAACAACCTTTCACTTTTCCAGACACTAATATTCAGAACTCATGCTGGAAATTTATCAGTCAGTCATTCCGTGATTCCATCAAGTTACTCAAGCAGCCAGCCACTCAGTCAGTGATCCACACAGACATTCACTTAGTCAGTGACCCAGGCAGCCAATTACCCAGTCATTGACTCACTCATTCAGTGACTCAGTCAGTGACTTACTCAGTCTGTGACTCGGTCAGTGACTCACTAAGTAACTCAGTCAGTGACATGCTCAGTCTGTCATTTGGTCAGTCACTGACTCTTTTAGTCAGTGACTCAGTCAGTAATTCAATAACCCAGTCAGGTTCAGTGATTGACTCAGTCTGTCACTCGGTCAGGCACTGTCAAGGCAGTCAGTTGTTCATTCAGTCACTTAGTGTCTATCCATCTCAATCATTGTCAATCTGAGTCAGTTACCCACTCATTCAGTCACTTATACACACAGAAATTCACCATGGAGTCGGTCAGTCTCACTGTCACCCACTCAGTGAGCAAATCAGTTGGAGTTTTCTGGATACGTGAACAGGGCTCTAATATGGAGATTTACAATTCAGCAGTGAACGTGTCCTTTACCATCAGAACAAGACGCTGCCCCGTGAACACCTCTACATTTACACATGGATTTTTTTTTTAAAAACACAGTATTGCAATTATCTCGCAGAACCATGATGTGAAGTTTAGTAATGATCATGAAAAGAAAATGGAATATTGGCACACGCCGGGTGTTTCTGAGCCCTGTGTGTTTATGTGAATGTGGAAAATATTTGAGTTTCCTGAAGTCTGATGTCTACTTCAGCAGCAATTCCTGGTGTGTGTGCGTGTGTGCGTGTGTGCGTGTGTGCGTGTGTGTGTGTGTGTGTGTGTGTGTGAGAGACAGAGCGAGGAAAAAAATCTAAACCTATATGAAAGGTGTATTTAATAATGACATGCTGATGCCTAGAAACACACACACACATATCTCAGCATGACAGTGTTTAAAATTACTGCTTTACATTACAACATGCTTGTGACAAAGATTTCAGTCAGGTGTGTGTGTGTGTGTGTGTGTGTGTGTGTGTGTGTGTGTGTGTGTGTGTGTGTGTGTTCTCTTTGAGGTGGCAATTCTAAGAGTTGGGTCCAGTATAACACATCAACTAAAAGCACAATCTCTCTTCATCTTTTTTCTTTTCCTCTCTCTATCTCTTCTGAACAGAGAGCGCTCAACTATGAGACTTTTTAGCTCCATTTTATTTCTTCTCATTTGTTTTCTTCCTGGGTTTTTTTCAGTCCTCTCCTTGCTGTCTCTCTTCATTCTCTCATATTTTTGCTCCTTTTTTCTCAAATCATCTCTTCCTTTGTCCTTCCTTTATCTCCTCATATCCTCTCCTCTTTCTCTTAATTCCTCTTCCTGTTTCATCTTTCTATCCCTCTATCCTCCGCATCTTCAGTTAAAGCAGGTTTCCCGAGCGATGCTGAACCGTACTCAGATAACGCAATCGCCGCTCGAGCCGCAAATCAACATTATCGATAGATTCTTGTGAATGACCATCTTGAGTGTTTGCCTGTTTAACCGGTTCCCATGGCTGTAGTGTGCACGGGTGATTACAGAACCTGTCCCAGCTCAGGTGCAGGACCGTCATGATTTTAGTGCTATCTATATTCTCTAATAAAGCCCGAGCTTGTATTTTCCCTACTCTGTACAGTCGTGTGTAGGAAACGCCGCTAACCCCTATGCAATCTCAGCGTTTCAGCCTAGAACACATTGCTGTCCTTCAATCGCCTTGCAGCTGCCCTTCAGACTTATGTATTTGTGCAAAGAATACCCACAATTCCTTTAATGTGCTCTCTGTTGGTTTTTTTTGTTGTTCTGGTTGGGGTTCGAATCGTCACCGTAGCAAAATCCCGAACCCGTGTGTTAAAGCGGAGATGACTCCATGTGCACCTTCTATATTTTTGTCTAAAAGAGAATAAAAATGAAGAAAGCGTGTTCAATAAACATGTACATGTGAAACGTTACTGTTCAGTGGTGTTTATTAGTGCAAGCACCTCACTTCCCTCACTCTTCAGCAACATTAAACAAAGTGAAGGTACGGGTACCTCTTTTTGTATTTGTTTCTCTTTTATAATAAAAGTGCCAATGCTTATCATTTGTTTTATTGATTCAAGGATAAGAAGTTTGTTTTTATCCATTTATAGTTATGATTAAAAGGTACTTCCAGATTGGAGGAACTTTTTTAATAGTTCTTAGAATTGTTAGAGAGAGTACCATGTTTTTTTGTGTTTTTGTCAGGACTACCGAAATTGAGCACGATCACAGTTCTTAGAACTGTTGGAGGAAGTAGCTTTTTTCTGTCTCCACACTGCAGGAACTGGGCTCAATCATTGTTATTGGAACTGTTGGAGGAAGTAGCTTTTCTGTGTGTGTATTCATACTGCAGGAAATGGGCACAATCATAGTTCATAAAACTGTTGGAAGTACCATTTTGTGTGTGTGTGTGTGTGTGTTCACAGTGCAGAAAAGGAGCATAATCATAGCTCTTAGAACTGTTGGAGGAAGTACCTAGCTGTTTGTGTGTCTGTACTGCAGGAACTGAGCATAATCATAGCTCTTAGGATGCTGTTTTTGAGGGACTTTTTCCTCTTTCTCTCCCCTCCTTCTTTTGGGTAGGTACTCTACCAGCACAAGAGGAACCATGAGTGACATAAATGTTTGGTGATTTGTCCAGACCCAATACAGCATCAGCAACTGCCAATTGTTAAAAACAGCTCTTGGTGTTAATTAAAAAAAATTAAAGAAAAAACCCCGCCACACGGACAAATAGACCAGCCATCTCCTTTTGAGATCAAGTCCAGACTTTGTACGACAGAGGAAATACAGCATGATTTTGACGCTTCCAAATGAAATATAAAAATCTTCATCAAAAATATTTTGCATTCATAAAATAAAATTTGCTATTGTATAAGAAACTCAATTATATAATAGAATAATAGTCTGTACTAGCATGCCTGGTAAGCATATTTTAAGCAATCACCAAATATTTTCCATCATGAGTTCACTCAGCTCAGAACGCTTCCTGGTTTTAACCATTGTACAGCGCAGTGGAATGGTCGGACCAAGCACAGTCAAAATACATGACCAAACAGACACAAGAAAATAGACAAGTTGAAATCCAAAGCAAGGACATTGATGGACAGGATGGTCATTCATACGGTGCTACCAGCCCCCCAGACCCCCCAAAAATCACATACTATAATGTTTTGTTGGCCACCTTTAGCCTTAGTTACAGCGCATTAACCGCCATGGCGTTGTTGCTTCAGTTGGTCAGGTCGAGGCTCAGCAACATGTGGCAATAAAATGAAGTCGTCTGATGTCCTGAATGACCAGGTTATCCCATCAATGAACTTTTTCTTCCTTGATGGCACGGATGTATAATAAAATGTTATTTTAAAGCACCAATCATTAACAATCTCAGAAATGAAAGTACGTGACCTAAAAGTGACTCTTGTGCTACTCTGGCTATCAGCCTCTGTCTCATCTTCTCCAGGTAAGAGTTATTTCAGCCTGATTTATAATTTACTGTCTGTTTAAATTGTACATGTTTTTGTGACTAAATTAAAATGGCCGTACATTTTTCTGAGACGCAGATGAACATCTTGGTGGAAAATCCGAGTTGAAGAAATGACAGCCAAAAGTTACTGAATCAAATAGAGCAGAAATGAGCTCGCATTACTTAAGTTTGGGTTTGAATTGAATGATAGGGAAGTGAGCATATGCCATCCCCGTAAGAGCTTGGCCAGTTAGCTCCCATGGACTCCCGGTTACGGGTGGCTGTGGCATCAACCCAGATTTGAACTTGCGATCTCCGGGTTGATCATGTAGCAGTTAACGCGGGTTTCTGAGAGGATTGCTACCCTTCAGCTTAATAAAAACTCGTTTATTGATCACCTTGACCTATTTTTCAAGCTTACAGAGGTCAATTCATCAAACATGCCGGTTAACACTCTGGATCAGTTTCGAATTCATACCTGTTATACTTAGTGTCAAGGTCTTCAAGCCGATTGAAACTGGGTGACCTTGGGTCATTTCAAGGTCATGGGCCACATGAAATATGCATGTGGTCATGTAAAAAGTCAGATGTGTAAAATTTACCCTAGGGTTGTTTGCTATTTATGCCAGATTTGCATATGGGCATCATTTATTGCCTGATTTCTATGTCAAAGGATTAGAATTTAGTAAAAACATGATGATACTAAGTGCGCCGTTGACCATGAGGGGGATACACCTTGAGTTCTGTGACAATAATACGTTTCTCACCTGGAACAATATTGGACTCCATCTTTCATGCTTAAATTTTTTTTATAATTTTTATTTATATCCCTGTACACAAGCAGAGACACGTCATATATAATGGAGAAACCCAGCACCACAATTATTAATTTTTCCTACCTTGTAGGCAACTTGGGAACGATTTGAACAGAACCAAAATTTATTGGTTGTTTCTCCAGTATTTTCCAGCATGGAGCACTTCTAAACTCTGATTGGTTGCCACTAAATCTGCCATCTTTTTCTGACGCCTGAACGCCGTAGTAGTTTAAATAATAAATGTATCACTAACACCTCGAGAAGAAGCCAAGAAAAAAAAAATAGTCATGATGAAAACTTGTATCTGTGCTTGTCAATGTTGTACAACTCTTCTCCCGGGTTCCCCCCACCATGCGTTGTCATTGGCTGTAGCTCATCACCACACTCACTTCAGTTACAACTGGAGTTATTATAACTTAGAAATATTCATTAGTTTTCATTGAATATTTCAGGTTTTCAAGTGCGTACAAAGTTTTATTTTTATGAAGAAATTGACTTTGTAGGTTGGAGTTTACTTTTTGTATTTAGTTTTAGTTTTTATTTTTGCTCTACTGAACATTACTGCCACCTTCTGGAACTGGTCTGTTACTGTCTCATCCTCATCTTCAGAGTGGTTTAGCAGCCACAGTACAAACTGAATGGAAAATAAAAACAAAGCTGATTTTACCTGCACTTCTGTTTCGTTTTAGTTTGTTTCATATTGTTTATTGTAGCTTTATTACAATACTATATTTATTTTTCTTATTTTTGTAAAGAGTTGTTTTTAATGTTATTTTAGTTAACAACATTTTTTTGACTCCACTTTTAGTTTTTGTCCTGGTTTTTTATTAATTATTTTAACCCTGGTCACAACACTTGACTGTACTGGGTTTGGACTCCCTGGTCTAGATACTTAGACCGCTCGATACAAGGATGGGCTGAAAAGTCAAGGCTTTCCATCATGCAATGGTCAAATATGACCAAATGGGGTTTATTTTTCACCATAGTCCCCCCTGCAGTCTACACACATTTTCCATTGGTGTTGTAGCGCTTGGATACCCTTGATATAGAAGCTCTCGTCCTGATGGTGAGATGGATTACTATGAACCTTTCAACCCACCTTCATATTTTTCGGGCGTCTGCAATGCATCAGTGAGACTCTCTGAATGCATAATTGAACATTTCACAAATGGCAATCAAACACCAGTTTGCCTCTGATTTGGGGCATTTTCTCTCTCGGTCTCCTAAAACTGAGTTTCATGTTAAATCTAATTTCAGTAGCATCTGGTAAACAAGGTGTTATATGTACTGTCTCATAAAACTCGAGTTAATAAGAGCTTCAGGCTGTGTAGAATGATGCTTTATTGTTATCACACTTTACTAGTCACTGATAACTGTTTGGTTATTTTCTTGTGCTTTGTGCAGGTGAGTCAGTCAGATTTAATGGATACGTACCTGGATCTCAGGAACACGAAGAAGAAAAGGGAGAGGTTTTTACGAACGTCTCCTCCGTGGATGTTTTCTCCCTCGCTCCCTTCCCTTCAAGGCAGCAAGATGTTTTCCTCCAGGCTCCGTTTGGGCCCCGTAAAATCGTTTCAGTCCTGCAGCAGCCAATCACTGTGAACTGTGCCATGTCCAGTGTGGGACAGCAGCCAGTCGTGCCGCATGTAGTCGTCCCACGTCCAGTCACAGGGCACCATGCTGTCTCTACTGTCAGTCAGCAGACGATCAGAGTGCCCTATGTCACTTCTGACGTCAGACAGCAGCCAATCACAACACAGCATGTCTTGTCCAGTGTCAAACAGCAACCAGTGACAGGGCACCGTGTCTTGTCCAGTCTTGGACAGCAGCCAATCACAGCACATCGTGTGGTGTCCAGTGTGGGACAGCAGGCTGCAGTTGGCTCTGTCTCTGTTGGGCCACTTTATTCCTGGACATTGGATGTCAGAACATCGAGCCAATCCAGGTGTCATCAAGAGAAGCCTTAAAGTCCTTTCCCACACACACACGCGCATATACACACACACACACTCACACACACACACACACACACACACACACGTTTCTATCCAGATATTTTGCAAATTTTCGAAGCCAAAATGTGTTAGAAAACATTTACAGAAATAAAGACCGATTTATATTGTCGGACACCGATAGTGACATAATCAGCAGTAGAGAAGTGGGCTGGGGCTCGTGTAATCGTTTTTGGTGTAAATAGCTCTTAAAGGGAATAATATGGAAGTGATTATTACCAGGTACCTGATAACACAACCAGAGACGTACGATTCAGGCACAAAATTATCACAGTGATGTGTGGGACTGAGGAGGCCTTAACTTCCTGCTTCCTCTCTGCAGCACTTTATTTCCCCTGTGCTTCTCATATAAGCCTCCAGGTCTTATCATGCATTTTTAGACATATAGCACCTCCAGTATATTCCCTTTTATGTGTTTTTGTTGGTAAATTATTGCTAATCCATGTAACCATTGCAGTATTTAGACATATACTCAACATATTAATGAAGAGAATGTGAAGGAAGCATATCACACTCACAGATCTAATGAAGAATGTAACATAAATCCACACTACATTTTTTTAATTCCTAGGTTTATTGCTGCCTGTGATCATACTTGAATGCATAAACACAGGAATCATCATTTCTGATCACAAATCCAGCTCACTGGAGCTATTGACCTGACCTTACCCCTCAGCTCTCTGTAGCCGTTTCCATTGGTCCCACCCCTCAGCTCTCCGTAGCCGTTTCCCTTGGTCCCACCCCTCAGCTCTCCGTTGCCGTTTACCTTGATCCCACCCCTCAGCTCTCTGGAGCTGTTCCCTTGGCCCCACCCTTCAGTTTTCTGGAGCCGTTCCCCTGACCCCACCCCTTACCTCTCTGGAGACGTTCCCCTGACCTTACTCCGCAGCCCTCTGGAGCTGTTCCCCTTGGCCCCACCCCTTTACCTCTCTGGAGACGTTCCCCTTGGCCCCACCCCTTTACCTCTCTGGAGACATTCCCCTGACCTTACTCCGCAGCCCTCTGGAGCCATTCCCCTGGCCCCACCCTAACCTCTTTGAAGACGTTCCCCTTGGCCCCACCCCTTAGATCATTGGAGCCTTTTCCCTGGCCCCACCCCAGAGGTCTCTGGAGACGTTTCTCTGGCTCCACCCCTCAATTCTTTAACACAAGTCTTTTGGCCCCACCCCTCAAGTATTAGTACTGTAGGCCAAGGAACATTTTGTGTTTGAAAACAGCAGTTATTTTGATGGATTCCCATTAGAAGGCAGGTTGTCCTACACTAATATGCTGACATTTAGCAATGCGGTTAGTGTTATTTATGTTAGCTCAGGTTGTGCTCAGTCACACTGTAAGGTAAATGTCATATCAGAGGCTGTATGGCACATTCACTCCCATAAATACTGAATAATGTTACAGCTATACTATGAGCAATTAGTCTGCAGGTTTAAAATGTAGTTACATAGTTGTGATTTATTAGATTACATTTCATCTTTGCACTTGTATATGAATATTTAAACAAGCTGGTAGAAATGAAATCTTAAATCTAATGCATTTGGTACTCGAGTGCTGATCGCTTATTAACATTCGCTTAGTAAAAATAGCTTTCTTGAAAATGTAATCAGGAAAATTAAAAATGTATTAGCCAAACTCCTCAAACCACATGGATACAGTAATATCACGGAGCCTGTTATGCCTCAGTAACGAATAATGACGAGATTATTAAAGACAGCAGAAGTTCAGGTGTAAAGATGGAAACTTAGATTTTTAAAAAGGTGGAGCGCGATGAGTGGAGAAAGCGGTGAGAACATCATCAAAGGTATATTAGATATTCAGTGTTTCCAATTTTAAAGCAGCGTCTAGGATTTATTTGTTTTAGCTCTTGGTACGTCTTTTTGCCTTCAAATTGTTCAGATTGTCAAATGAACGGCTCAGTAAGAGCACATTATTATTATTATTTTTTGTAAATGTGAAGTTTGTTTTTTGTTACTGTACTGTTTAAAGATGGCGGTGAGTTCAGATCTTTTCTGTGAGTGAACATGTATGGAGGTGTCGTTTTGGCTCCTGTCCTGATTCTCCTGCGGCGTGTTGGCCGTGTAAGCATATGCCGTCAGAGTCTGCTGGCTTTCAGAAATATTCCATTTCCACTCTCGCATCACTTAAGTGTCTCAGAGTGAAACCTGATGTGTCAGCACGGACTCGAGAGCAGCTCAGTTTGTCGTAATGGAGTAAACACAGTGAGTGGAGCTTATATGTGTTAGTCTGTGTCTCTGTGTATGTATCCATTTCTGTTTACCTGTCTTTATATAGGACAGACCGAGACTGAGCGTCAAACTGCAATATTAAACAAAAACATGACAAAATTAAAGGCTGGTTTATTATTTTTATTTTTTTTTTATATTATTTAAAAAATGACTTGTGTACAGTTACATGGTGAACTGTGTGGTCAGATTAAGTTCGAATGTACAAAACATGCTCGGTGTTACGTTAATGCCCAAAAATCTTCACATAGAAAAAGCTACAATTGTATTTTCACAAGCAAGATAAAGTTTTTATTCAGAAAATGCAGACAGAAAAATCTTATATTAAGGAAATTACTTAGAAAAACTAAGAGATAGAAAATTCATTAATGATAATATTACTCACTCAAGCATTTACATAGACTAAAAAAAGGGCAGTGGTGACTCGGTAACTAAGGCTCTGAGTTATTAATCAAAAGGTCGGAGGTTCAAGCCCCAATACCACCAATCTGCCACGGTTGGGCCCTTGAGCAAGGCTCTTAACCAAAACAAATGTGATAAAAATGTAAGTTGCTCTGGATAAGGGCGTCTGCCAAATACCATGAATGAAAAAATATGAAAGCAAAATCTGCCAACGTTTAATGCGTTTCTGTCCAAAAGACGCTACAGCTGTATATACACATTCAAAGTCTCCATTTTGTACAAAAATTAACACCTTTCGCCTCAATTCACCTTTATATCATTCTCTCCCAGCTTTATTATCATCTTAAAGCAAATATTTGTGCAAAGGACATGCTTACTGTTCTGAAAGTAGAAAGCTGAGTCTGTGATTATTCAAGTGCTAAAGGATGTGAAGGATTGCTGTTGCAGTGTTGCTAAAAAGTGAACAGGGGAAAAAATCCAGTATTGAAAGGAAATATCCAGTGTTGAAGGGAGGAAGGGGAGAGAAAACTGGAGAAATGATAGAATGGAGGAAAATAAAAGGATAAAAAAGTTAAATTAAGTAGGAATTAAAAGGAATGAAAGTAAAAATAATGAAGGGTGGAAGAATGATGAATAAGAAGGCTCTGCTGAAAGACTGGAAGGAAAAAAGAATGAAGGGAAATAATGTAAGGAAACAGGAATGGAGGCTGGAATGAAAGACTGAAGAAGAAAATGCAAGAAAGGAAATTTTTACTTTCTACGCGTTTAAGCAAAGCTGCTGATTGGTCCACTGCTGGAACTTCCTTACATTAGCGGGAGGTTCGAATCTGAATTTCCCAACATTCAATCTATTCCATCATTATCTTAATAATGAGGAATGTCCCACAATTCCTTGAGAGAGTCCAGAGATTTGCAATTACAGAGATGCAAAATGGATCAAATCAAGATTGGAAGCAACAGAAACATTTCATGGTTCCAAAAGTCTTCCCAATTCCTCAACACTTCTTTCCTGTTTAATTATTGGATTGAGTTACGTGCCTGTTGTCATTAGGAGAATAACATACCCAACATGCATTGCTGCAGCTTCCTTCTTATAATGCTGTATAAAGTGATTTATAAGCCCCACTCACGTGATGGCTTCAGGCAGTTCACGCGGACACGTTCAAAACAGGAAAGAAGTGCGGGTCGCAATTTCCATGTCAATTTAGTAGCTCCGCCCCTTCAGTTAGAAGGACGTGGTGGTGGACGGGATGGAGGAGGAGCTCTCAAGGATGGAGCCGAGTAAGGAGGTGGAGCGAGACAAGAAGTTGGTGTCGTAGAAGAGGTCTGAAGACCTGGGGGAGAGGGAGGGGGTGGGTCCAGTAGGGGGGGTGGGGATCTAGTAGGTGGAGGAGAG
>JBCNYH010000026.1:36384817-36395588 GCA_039654325.1 Tandanus tandanus
GGAGTCCATGGGAGCTAATTGGCCGAGCTCTCACGGGAGGGAGGGATGGCATACGCTCACTTACCTGTCGCTCACAGCGATCACCAGCCAATCACGGGCGTCTGTGAGCTCATTCGTACGAGGGGGCAGATAACGCTTTCCCTCCGAGTGTGTTAGACCGCCCCCAAATACACATGCGCTGCAGTTCGAAAAAAGGCGGGTGGCAGCATTGCATGTCACGGAGGGGGCGTGTGCATGCTTACGCCCCTCCCTGGTTGGTGGTGGTCATGTGATAGGGAAGGTAATATTTGATGGGTGGGAATTGGATACTTCTAAATTAGGGAGAAAAATGGGGGAAAATCCAACAAAAATAAATGGACTGCTAAAAATAAATGGACGAAAGACTGCAAAAATTGTCTGCTTGGTTTAGTTTTAACCATTTAATTTCTAAAATATCACCTGCCCATAACCACACTTGTATGTAACCTGTACCACAACAGACTGGAGTTTCTAATCTGAGTAGATATTTTATTGAAGCTGTCTTGCACAGTAAGAAGAATGTGAATATTCTGACCTGGAAAATCGCTGACCCCAGCTTTAAAGCAACTCATTAATATGTTGTGTGTACAGTACATTGAGACATACTGAACTTGTTGCTATGAGGTAGGGCTTTTCTATCAGTATCTGAAATAGCCCTGAACTTTAGTACTCAGTTTCGCTACAGTAATTTTCACAACACGTTCCCAAAACAGTGCAGACACGCCACAACTTATTATACGTGGTTAATTTTTGCTAATAATAAAAAAACTATATTTTAGTAAATATGTATCTGAGTGTCTGCCTCGCCATAACAACATTACATGCATGCAGAAAATAACATTCCGTTGATCTTTTGTTTTCATGCACTTTATGTCTGTTCTGTGTCTGTTCCTTTCTCTGAATCCTAAATTCTTACTGCTGTTGTGTTCATTTTTGGCAGCGTGTTTTCCCAAAATCTGCAGCTTCAGTGTACTTTGGCTGAACATATTTAGCTGTTTGGAGATTTTTCAGGTTCAACTCTAAAAAACGGAAATGTGAATTTTTCAGACGATCTGATAAAACAAGAAAATAAAGCAGAAGCAGGGGGAACGGTGGTGCAGTGGTTAGCATGGCCACCTCACAGCAAGAAGGTCCTGAGTTCCAGTCCCAGTCTCGGACGTTTCTGTGTGGAGTTTGCATGTTCTCCCCGTGCTTGTGTGGGTTTCCTCCAGGTGCTCTGGTTTCCTTCCATAGTAAATGCTCGTGTGTGTGTGTGGTGGCCCTGTGATGGTCTGACGAGCTGTTCAGGGTGTACCAGGCCTTTGTCCAGTGTCGTTTAAGATAGGCTCCAGACTTCACGCAAACCTAATAGGATTAAACAGTTCAGCAGTTCAGTTGAGTGTGAGTCCCTTTCTGAAAAAAGTGTGCACTGTAAGAGCTAACATAAAAGAAGAAAACCTTTCTTTAATTTAACATCCCTATAAAGAAAGTACAGACTGTTTGCAATTGTCTTTTGTCATTTTAAAAAAAATATTGCTTCTCTTTTGTTCAAGGCTGCAATGGAACTAGTATATTTTTAACAGCACTCCTGATCGGAGCACCATAGTCATGGAATATGGCTTGGATGGTTGTCCTGAGTCCATCCGGTGTCCACGCATACCCACCACAGGAAACTCAATAAGGCTGCCGCATCACTGAGTGGATTTTGATTGGCTGTATTTGCTCACATGCATGTCGACGGGCAGCAATGGAAAAAAACCCCCAGATTTGTTATATATTTATTTAAATGGATAATTAAACTGACAAGACAGGTGATGCAAATGATGGTGTAATCAGCTCATGAAGGTGCTGAAAAGAAAACACAGGCTTGGACAAATCAACAGAGATATCGATCGGGGGCTCCGCTTTTAGACAGTTCCTCAATCTATATATTAAGCAAACAAATTTCAGTTTGCTACTCAGACCAGGGAACCTAATTCAAATGAAATCTATTTATGGCTATAAAAACTCTCCCATTTCTTACCATATGTGACCCTCTCCAGTATAATACGGATTAAGTTGCAAGGTTGTGTTTTGAATGAGAGCCATAGTAAGTTGAAAATGCGAAATCGCCAAAAATACAAGCATAATCTTCAACATGACCAAGTTCAAATATCCATAAACACAATCTATGCATGCTATAGTGCTTGTTTAAGAAAGGGTTCCATGTCCAAGTTGTTGTAAAACAATGGAAAAATCCACTTATGTTGCCGATTTTCAATCCGCTTTCATGATTGCTCAGGGTATTTCCTTATTATCCATATTCACTACCAGAACTCTACCTTCTTACAGAATCCCAGAAGGACTTCCCAAATTATATAACAGTACACCAATGAGAAGCTTCAAAACAGACGTGACTCGGTGTAAATAGAACTCATCTGTTGCTAGGAAGATGCTAGGAAGATCGCGCTGACTGGCGAAGAGCCAGATTCATTTAGTGTATGGATGTTGGAGAGTTTCACATAGGGACATTCAGAAACTGGTTCTGTAAGTGTAATTACTATTTTCTAAAAGTAGCATTTCCTGATTAGCGACACACAAAGTGATGTAACTCAGTGCATTTTCATGCTATAATTATATATTATACCTCACTTTGAAGCATATTAAATTCTCTTTCCAAATGTATCCATATCCCAGTATGTCAACTTTCCTACTTTAATCCGTATTATGCTGGTGCGGGTCACATATATCTTCACACTTAACTCTTACATAGTCAGTGAATATATGAGAACTGTGTCTGGGACTACTGTGGCCATTCTGGTGGATTTTGGAGGCAGTCTCTCGCAAATATGGGCAGAGGTAAAAGACCAGTTGAAAAAATTTAAACACAACCAAACTTTCCGGGAATAGGTAATCTCAAGTATGCTCTCAGCCATACAGAAGTATGGAACTCATACAAAACAATGCTGGCTGACCCCTGGAAGGCAAAAAAATTAAATGGTCTCCTCTCGTCTACTGTGAGGTAAGTCGGGCTATGTGAGACCAAGGCTTTAGTCTCTGGTTTGATGAGCTGCCTTCAGCCAAATACTTTACATAAACGCATGTGATTGGATAACCCACAACAGAGGGTCTGCTGCAAACAGTGCAATGCTTCATGTTTAGAAAACTTCGGTCTCTGAACCACAGCCAGTCTTTTTTCACATATTTGGTGACTCGGCTGAAATATCAGTCTGCAGCCGCCAGTTGGCAGTCAGGCCTATGAGTCTAAAACGACACCGTAATTACACTTAGCAAGCTTCTATGGACTCTACCATATTGGCAAACGTCAAAACTGCATCCCAGTTCATGGCTATTGAGGATGGCTATGGAAAGATTTAATGATGAATGAGAAATTCATAGGCTTTTAAATCTCTTTTCCTTTTTCTGCATTTCTAATGTTGATGTGTCCATCTATTTTGATTGATACTAACCTACATCACATGAGCTTTTTGTAAAAAAACATTGAGTTTGAATTAAATTTTAACATTGAATTAAATTAAACTGGAATGGCACTCATCTGGTGAAAGGTACTTCTGCATGGATTATGTAGCATATTCTACCACTACCATGTGCTAATCTTACTATATGTAAGATAATATAGGGAAGTGACCAAATTAGCTAAAAAAAAAAAAAACCTCTCTGGTTTGCAGGATTTAAGAGAATACTGGGGTTTGATCTTTCAAGGTCACTCAAGGTCAAAGTTAATTGTCTTATTTGAAAGTCCATATATCGTTTCCTATTATTGTTCCATTGTAAGTCCCTACTGAGACATGTTTTAAATCACCAAAGATTTGTGACCTTGCTCTGACCTTCACCTTTGACCTTGACATTCCAAAATCAGATCGTCTCTGGGACTCATGTAGGGTAGTCCCCCCAGGTTTGGTGAAAATCCGTGCATAGGTGTGGTCAGAATATTGTTAGCAGACAAAGTGATAAAAAAACAAACAAACAAATAAAATGGATGGACTCTCAAATGGTGGTGATTGCAATACCTCTGGCAAAACTCAATTTTTGGCCAAAAGTAATTAAATATTTCAATGACTTTTAGCTTACGTTTAATTTGAAATGTCTGTAAGGGGGAAAAAACCCCCAATGGAATATGAAGTGTGGGTTTTAAATTCTGTCAGTAATCATTTAATGCAGTGCCTCTACCTGTTACTGAATCTGTTTCAAACTCCAAACATCCGCATCTGTGTTAGATTTAAACCTGAAATTAGCATTTAACAAAATTAATTTAGCATGAACCACAGCACTATGCCTCTGGAAACATTGGTGGACAAAACAGAAGCAAAAATGCCAGTAGATTCTGTAAATTCTACCTCTGACAGTTCATTAGAGATGTTCTTAGAGCTGTTATTATTCTTGGTTTAACTTGCCCATGAGATTTTATAACACATTTGGTAGTTTGGGAACTATTTCCCAAAATACAAACAAACTATGAGCCTAATTTAACCCACATTGGCTCTAATTACAGTTTGCTCTAAATGCATTGTGCTGCTCAGGTCTTTCTCTTTCCCACGAGCTTCATATCTAACCACTCACTCGAACCTTCACAAAAAAAAAGAAAATGTAATAAATTAGTTGTGTCCATTGGCATCACATCCCAGTCTCAGTGGAGACCTTTAGTCTACACCACATGCATATGTTACAGTAAAATCGTGTGACCTACGGATTTCGTGAAATCCCTGAAGGTTTCAGGGAATTTGTGAAATCGCTGTTTCACTCAGGGTTAGGGTTGGTCAGAAAAGATATGGATGTATTTACACAAATCACCTGAAACCTATCCAGTAACCTTGTGTAAAGTCGTTTGTAAAGAGTAGGTAATTGGGTTGCCATCAGCATGTCTCTACCCTGCAATGGCCCGGCGAGCTCTCCAGGGTGTACTCTGCCCTCGCCCAGAGTCGGCTGAGATGGGCACCAGACTCCTCAGCGACCCTAATTATAATTAACCAGTTCAGAAAATGAATGAATGAGATAACACTGTATTTCATGTTTATTTAATATACCTGGTAAGTAAAAGGGCTCCATTAAAACAGAGTTTGGTGTATTTTTTTTTTGTTCTTGTCACAGTACATGAAAACCCAAACTAAACTAACATATACTACAGATATGGTGGATTGAGATTAGACCATACAGAGCTCTTCTGCACTATACTGAATACACAGAGACGCCCCACAAGACCACAAGTGTGCCATTTGGTATTGAGGGATACACGCTTCACACACTTCACACACTTTATTGGCTCGTTAGAAAGAGCACTGGTGTAGAAGTGAGCTGATCATTACAGGGAGAACAAGAGACACAGAACCACACCGGAAACACGTACACACATATTACACACATAATACAGGCCATGAATCAAAACATATCATAATGTCTCTGTGCATGTGTGTGTGCGTGTGCGTGTGTGTAGGGATCTCAATGTAGGAAAAAAGTAAAATTTTGTTGCTTCCAAGTTTTGCCATCTTTGTCTCCATTTTAGTCACAGTGTGTGACATTTTGCTAAAATGTCTGAATAATTATTCAAAACAGGTTAACACATTTTCTAAAACTATTCAACATTGTAAACTTTGAGCAGAAACAGTGATGGCCTGAACTTTGCCATACTGATTGGACGAGAAGAACAAGCTGCAGCATCCAAGCTGTAATGTATGTTTTGTTTTGTTTTTTCTACTAACACGCCATTTGCATTTCTCTGAAGGATGTGGTTTCTACAGCAGCTTCCTGACACGCTGTGAGGTGTATAACAATTTACACCCCATTAGTTTTTCTCCGTCTGCCCCCCTGACAAAGCTGTATGAATTTATTTAGTTCTCTGGGGACAAAAGGTGCCTTTTTTTAATCTTTAAGGGAGTTTTGGGTGATTAGTTAGGGAGTAAGATGCAATGGCGTCGCTCCTGATGCGTTTATTTCGTGTGGGTGGAGAGAAGAAGAAGATTCAGCACTATGAGCATCTTCGCAGGGATGTGGATCCCCATCAGAGCTGGGATACACTTGGAGAACTCGGAGATGGAGCGTTTGGGAAAGTCTATAAGGTAACTGGCTGTGGTGAAGGAAGCTAGTTCTGTGCTGTGTTTAAAACCTGGGAACTGTGTAAAAGACTTGAAGGCAATCATCTAACTAGCTTTAGATCGTGTGTTTTAGAGTATGCTACCACATAACACTATTCCTATAACATCATAAAATCCCTAATTTACATTTACATTTACAATATTTGGCGGATACCCTTATCCAGAGTAACTTACAATTTTTATCTCATTTATAAAATCAAACAGTTGAGGGTTAAAGGTGCTCAATCACGAGTAAAAAGCGAACCTGTTTTATCTTCCATTATCAGTTCATTTTAACTGAATACAAAAGTTTCCCCCCAGCTCATGGGCTAAGTATCCCTTACTCACCTTTATGTTTTACATCTTGTTTTGGTTCTGCGTCTGTTTACAGCAACAATAACAAGACCTGGTGACCAGAGGAATGATCTTGTGTAGATAATTTGGCAGTGCAACGACAATTCTTAGAAGGTGGAAAAGTCTGAGATCAAGTGTTAAGAGACAGAAGAATGCACATGATTTCAGGAGAATTCATAAAAGTTGGAAATATTTACTAATATCAGTGCACCCGGTCCAGGGGTCATTGACACTTGAGTACAGGAGTAGGCATATGGTTTCAGAAAGACACCTTGGCCGATTCCATTTTATATCCAACGCTGTATTTCATGTTTATTTATTACACCTGGTAAGTGAATGGGCCTCTTTAAGGGTCTTGCTCAAGGGCCCAGCAGTGGCAGCTTGGTGATACTGGGGCTTCAACCTCCCAAAAACTACAAACTATATTATTGTGCTTATTACAATGAGTCTTAAGCGTATTATTCACCTTGAGCCAAAATAGTGACTTTGAACTGGTACTTTTGGTACAATCTCAGTAAATTGATCTTAACCGGTCTTGTTTTAAACTCTAAACTCTCTAAAATGAGCTCTAAATTCTTGCAGATGCCTGAAGAACCATATCTATCACACAAAAATACACACCCTGGCATTCTAACACCTTTTAAATCTTCCTTAACACACAATATCACACTCTGATCTGAATTTAGATTGTTCTGTACTATGACTCAAGCATGGTTAGGTTGATTCATTATCAGCGAGAAAATGGATGCTCGAGAGATTTTAGATTAGTTTTATTTTTCAGATGCAGAGTTTATTGTGGTTTAATTGAACTAAAACCTTCTTGCTGATGTGTCATATCTTAGACACTGACAACATTCTGACATTTATATCGAGTATCTCAAGGCCTACATTAACATAGTGAGACCAATAAAACTGTTTTAGACACAAATTTATAGCGCTTTTGACCTTAGATACTGTTGAACCTTACAATAACAAAGTGGTAAAGTGAATCGAGTAAAATTTTTTAGCATTCCTGGTAAAAATAATCATGCATAGTATTATATTCTGCTATATTGTGTTATTTTGATGTATGTCAAAAGCATGTCCCAGATTCTCAGACAGTCATGCATTTCAATATTTCAGGTTTAGAAAAAGGGGTTTTGGAACTGAGTAAACATTTCTGGTAGTGATGTTCTAAACCAGTGGTCACCAACTCTTGGAGATCTACCTCCTTGTAGACGTTGGCTCCAACCCTATTCATTTCCGCCTGACCGTCTAATCATTGCCTTAAACGAAAAACTTAATAAAAGCTTGCATACATCATATACTTCTTTGCACATTAAAACGCGCTGTTGTTATTACAGTAGTCTTTGTTAAGGGAAAAAAAACAGGTAATGAATCTATGAATGGCGGAACATACCATTAATTCCTCTAAACAAGGGGACACTTGTCTAATGTAGGTAAATGTAAGCTCGTATTATATGTAGATGTGCCAAGTTTTATTTTATTCAGAAGTTCACTAGTTAATATCTGATTTGTTAGTTTAGTATCTGTATACTGTTATT
The DNA here is from genome assembly GCA_039654325.1 of Tandanus tandanus. Taxonomy (NCBI): domain Eukaryota; kingdom Metazoa; phylum Chordata; class Actinopteri; order Siluriformes; family Plotosidae; genus Tandanus; species Tandanus tandanus. The sequence goes on from JBCNYH010000026.1 coordinate 36,392,781, forward strand.
TTTGATGTTGTCTTGCGTTATATGAACTGACGAATTCAAGTAAAAACCACCTGATGATGAATATATACATGTGTAACAGGACAGTTTGGAAGGTTTGGCTTTCATTTCACTTTAAGAAGTCCTCGATCAGCTAAAATAGGTCTGTTAGATTTTGGTTGGTGATAAAACCTGCAGGAAGATAGATCTCCAGGAACAAGGGTGGTGACCCTGTTCCTCAGGAATAAAGGATTTGAATTAAAGCAGAGTTTTGGAGACCTCAGGAGTAGGGTCTGAACATGGATTGGACACTTTGTGATTGTAGGCGTAACATGTAGATGGAAGCAGGAGCTTATAATCTCAGTACTAAAGAAATAGAACCAGATGGATGCAGCAGCATGTAGGTCTCAGGATGGTGAAGGAAGGAGCTCTATTTAAGCAGAGCTTCGCAGGTTGCAGAGGAAGGAACTAAATGGAAACATGAATGTGTAAGCTCCAAGGTGATGGGAGTAGGATCACCTTGAGGCTTTGCTCCGTGAAGAGCAAAGAATTGTAAACTATATGGAGTATGATCCCAATGAGACGCGGAGCTTGTAGAATAGTCAGCTTTCAGAATATGTAGACCTCAGCAGTTTCAGATTTGAGGACTAAATCTTTTCAATCTTAGGGGTCAATGCCAGGTAGGGACATCAGCACAATGGGAGAACATTTGGCTTTAAACTCTCCACAGCTTTTCTAGTTCCTCTTTCACGTTCTGGTGTTTCTATGAATTAGAATAATTTCTTTATGTATTGTGAAGAATATAGACTTGTCAATAATTTAGAAGGACATTTTAAATAATAAAAAATACAGTGAATAAACAGATTTTATTCCTAAACTGTTTGAACATGAGTAGAGTCAGTGCCTCAACAGGTAGAGTTGGTGCATCAACAGGTAGAGTCAGTACCTCAACAGGTAAAGTCCGTTCCTTAACAAATAGATTTACTGCATGAACAGGTAGAGTCTGTGACTCAACAAATAGAGTTAGTGCATCAACAGGTAGAGTCGGTGGATTAACAGGTAGAGGCAGTGCCCCCCAGAGCTCCAGGGCTCAGTCTAAACTTACATTTCACTCCAAAAACATACCTGTAACACTATTCAAAGGTTTCCAGAGGTCTGAAGGAGTTTGACCTTGTATTTGCCCACACTGGATGGTTGGATGGTTGTTGACTAACATTGTGATGTGAGTGTACCATGACGGTGATGCCACAAAAACAAAAAATAATGAAAACCAGCATTGCTCCTAATTAGAATAGTGATGTTTTCTTTTCTGCCAATACTAAAGTTTTGTTTCAAGGTTTCTGGGTTTCCTTGGTAACCGTGTACACAGGTACAGGCATACGCTGTGGTTAAAGTTACTTCCTGTTCAGGCGCAGACTAAATGCTCAGTTAGAGATTTCCTCCCCCAAGTCTGTGTGTGTGTTTGAATTTCTATGCATATGAATAAGAAAATGGAGAAAAGGGGTCATTAGATGGGCAATATTTTCTGCTCACACAAAACACGTTTGTTTGAGCTGGCCTGTCTATTAACACTCCCTACTGTGTGTGTGTGTGTGTGTGTGTGTGTGTGTGTGTGTGTGTGTGTGTGTGTCCAGGAGTGTCCCCTTTCCACTGATACTGCACTTGTACATTTTTATGTAAATGTAAATGCACAGTTACTTTATATTTAATGTTAAATAAAGTTATTATTAGTATATATTAAAGTTAAATAATAAAAAACAACATAATAATTGTGGCGTGTCTTTAGGAATAAGAGCTCCAGAGCGTAATAAATTCTCAGATTTTTTAAACCATGTGCTAAAACTCAACAACTGTGGAGTGCTCTAAACTAACCAGATGACTGAGGATCTGACAATGAACTTAACTGATGCCTAAAAAGCATCTTAAACATACAGAAGACTGGAATGTTGTGGACTGATGAAATGCCCTAAAAAGGGGTGCAAACTTTTGTGAATGTCACCAATTACTATTTTTCTGCTTATATTTGAAGCTTCTAATTGAAATATAAAGTTTCTATGCATTAGATGCATGTTTTTACACAAACAACCCCAAACAAATTACGTCATTTAGTAATTTAGATCAGATATGTTTACCGAATAAAAAGGCTGATTTTGTGTGTGTGTGTGTCTGTGTCTGTGTCTGTGTGTGTGTTTTAGGTTCAAAACAATGAAAATAGTGTCCTAGCGGCAGCTAAAGTTATAGGTGTTCACAGTGAGGATCAGCTGCAGGATTACATCACTGAAATTAACATCCTGGCTACCTGTCACCATGGCAACATCATCTCACTGCTGGACGCCATCTACTATGAAGGATGGTTATGGGTAAATATTATCCATCTGTCTGTCTTTCTGTCTGTCTGTCTGTCTAATCGAGCTTATCGAGTGAGTTCTGTGTGTGTAGATCATCATTGAGTTTTGTCCTGGTGGTGCGCTGGATGACATCATTTTGGGTAGGTGTGGCCTGTCTTTAATGATTTCCTGAATGCCTTCCCTTTTTGAATTCCCTCATACATGGACGTGTGTGTGTGTGTGTGTGTGTGTGTGTGTGTGTGTGTGTGTGTAGAACTGGAGCATGGACTCTCAGAGCAGCAGATCAGTGAGGTGTGTTTCCAGACACTACAGGCTCTGTCTTACCTGCATCAGCACCACATCATCCACCGAGACCTGAAGGCTGGGAATATTCTGCTCACCATTGAGGGCCATATCAAACTTGGTATACACACACACACACACACACACACACACACACAACCATTCACATTCACACTCACACCTAGGGGCATTTGGAATGGCC
>JBCNYH010000026.1:36416125-36471924 GCA_039654325.1 Tandanus tandanus
AGAACACAGTGCTGGGGCAATATGGAGATTTCTGACATTACATTCACAACATTTCATTGGTAATATTCAAACATTATTAAATAAAAAATAACACTATACATGGGACACTCACCCATACACAACATCTCTATCACCAGAGTTAATCTTCAGTTCATCTGTATTCCCAATAATATTAAACCTAATCTAGATCATCTAAACAGCTTCTATTTATCTAGATATCTGAAAGTACATTTTCAAACCATTTGTTATGCTCATATTCTACATCATCAGAGCTGGAAAGTGGAAAATTAAAAGAATATAAATAAATGTTAGGAGGGAGCTGAGGTTGTTCTTTTTATCTAATCCTCCGTCGAAAGATATAGTCTTTATAATCCACAATGTGATAGCTAGTGGTCTGGTGGATTTCCAGTGAAATAATAATTGGCGTCTCGCTAATAAAGAAGTCTAAGTATTCCGAGTTAAACCGACTTCAACCTCTGAGACCACTGAATATTGCATTACAGGACAAACCTCGAAATGAATCTTTAGTATTTTCGACGTTAGCAATGGAGCCAGAAGCTGACGAGCTTTAGGCACGGAAAAACCCCCAAAACTATTTGTCTTAAATTACATAAAAGGATAACATGACATCTGCAGCATCTATCAGCTATACTGTATACGTTTCTATAATTTAGATAAATAGAAAATGTGATATTTTAATATTTATCACGCGCTCGGCTTGTATACATGTGATGTGTAGTACAGTTGATAAAGCGCTGCTATAAAGTAATTCTATAAATAGTGCTGTCACTAGCAGGATGTTCACATTCACACTAATAATACAACCAATATACCACACTTCCAGTAGTCAGAGGCATATATAGTCATTTTTAATAGCAGCAGCTCAGAGTAGCGTCATCTGCATTTAAATCACACGTCTCACAGATATAAATCACTACAGAATGGAACAGACTATTTTTAGCAGAAGCACCAAATCTTTTCTTTAGAAAGTAGCTGTGTAATAAGCAGGATAATGTACAGTGAGCTGGGCATTATCCCAAAATAAAGCACTTCACATTGGGTTTCAGTCACCCTGTCAGTGTTTATTTCACTGACTCACTGTAGATAATCCCTTACATAGTAACAGCTCATTCCAGCCGAGTAAGGGCGAAGGCGGGGTACACTCTAAACAGTTTGCCAGACCAGTGCTGAAAAACAGATTAGGTTCTTAACATAATAAATGCGGCACACACTGTGCTGAATGTTGTGTATTGTTTCATCTGGACTCTTTCTCTTTTTATGTACTGGCCTCTTTGTTTTCTTTTCTCGCTATCTCTCCTGGTTCCTCCTGTTGGGGTTTGATCTCTTTAACTGCCTTGTTTTTTCCTTACTCTGTCCGTCTTTCTTGCAGTTTATGTCAGAGGAGGAGAGCAGACAAAGGCAGGAGTTCAAGTCCCTGCAGGAGAATCAGGAGATCCAGTTAAAGGAACTGCAAGATCAGTGTGACTTCAACATCACTGAGCTCCATCAGCTACAAGTACACTGACCCACTTTCATCAGTCTGCACTCATTCACCATCAGTCTGTCACAAATCAGGGACCAAACGTTGTTTAGCTTTCAGTTACAAGAATATATCATGTTGGAAGAAGAAAATAAAGATAAACATTTTTAATAAGTTAATTAAATTAACTGGGATGTTAATGAGTATAGGGACATCCATGGCATTTGATAGACGCCCTTCTCCAGAGAGACTCACATTTCAACTGAGGGTTAAGGGCCTTGCTCAAGGGCTCAACACTGGCAGCTTGGTGGTACTGGAGCTTGAACCCTTAACCTTCAGATCAGTAAGCCAGACCCTTGACCATTGAGCCACCCCTGACCTCTAAGAGCAGAAATCACGCTTAGATCACAGAGCTCATTAGTTGGCTAGCAAGTTAAAAGTTTTTGACTCGTATTCCAGTACTAAGTACCAATCTCACAATTCCCAAGTATAGCAAGGAACCAACCTATATTTTACGTATTTCTTAACGTCCTCATCCAAAATGCAGTTTTTTGATTTCTAGCTATTCTGAAAATCCCAGAGCTACATTTCCAAAGGATGATAATGACAGTTATTGAATGAGGTGAAGTATGATATGGAGAAATATTTGATCGAGAGATTGTTATCACACCCTGTGAGACCGAATTATTCTCTATCATACGAAAGCCGAATCCTATAATTGTTTTATTATTCATTTAAAATATTTTCCTAGTAGACAGTCATGTGACTGTGTTATGTGTGCCAATCATGCAATAATAATTCAACTTATCCGATGGCAGTGATGCAATAATTTGGTTATCCCATGGCAATGATGCAATACCAAGAATTATTCCATGGCTTTCCAAAAATCAAAAACAAGAAAACCTCTTGAATGAATAATAATTGAAATAATTATATCTACACCAATTGCATATGAGCACTGACATGCTCTGATTGACTCCTCTACTATCAGCTCATTTGAAATTAATTTTCCAAGAATTATTATTATTATGGAATTTTTTTAACTAAATGAATTGTTGCTGTTGGCTGTTGCTGTCAGTTTGGCAGTTCACTTGCGTTTATTTAACTGATGAGTCTCATAGCTTGCAAAGAGGAAATGATATTTAATAATTAAAAAAAATAATTAAAAAAATTTGAATAAAACAATAACAGTGCTATATTTCTCACAGTCGAGTGGATGTGGATATAATAAAACACTCATTCCACTCAATATCTTCATATGTCTGTGCGTGTCACCAGCTATCACCTCATGTCTGATTAGGTTTCATGGAATAACTGTTAAACTGTGCATAATTACCATTTTATGTGTTTAAGATGAGAGGTATTCAATTCAGTGACATCCATTGAGCCTGAGGCGAATAAGTGTTTTAGTAAACAGTACAAGAAAACATAAGCAAAAAAAGCACACTAAAATAAGATTTTAAAGTTTATTTCTTACATTTTTTAAATAATGACGGACTCAAATGAACACTGTGCGCACACATGAGCAGGGACACGGCTGTGTAACAGCTTTTAACTTCTTCAAGAGAGTTAGTATATACTACACAGAAACATAAAAAGTAAACAAAAATGAGTTTAAATTTACTAATGACTAAAATTATAGTTTAAATTTGCGTATGTTAACCATGACAGATGCAGGTCAGATGTGCTCTGTGATTCAGTCCAAGCTATGTGCTATGTAGCTAACGGTTTAGTACATACTACATGTGCTCCGTTTGGGTGTTTTATTATATGTTACACAGAAACACAAACACAAGAAAGTGTGTGTGTGTGTGTGTGTGTGTGTGTGTGTGTGTGTGTGTGTGTGTGTGTGTGTGTTCGTGTGTTTTAGAATGAGAAACTGCAGGTTCTGGTGGAGATGGAGAAGAAGAAGATCAAAAGGTTGGAGGATGAGCACACTCTGGAGCTAAACGAATGGAGAGATATACTCACCTGCAGGAAAGAAGTAAATACAGCAAATATGCATATATGTATATATATACGTGTGTGTCAGTAAAATCATAGGGAACACCAAATGTCTCCACAAGGACAGAAATATCTGACTTTTGATCTAATGTGTTTTTCCTTTGTATGTTTTTTTTTAATTATTATTAAAAAAAAGCTAAACAATCATTTTTTTTTGTTACTGAGTATAAGGTTGGTGCAGGTTTGATTTAGGTGCAGATATGGCACTAAGCAGCTGCATTAATAATTGCGGTGTGTGTGTGTGTGTGTGTGTGTGTGTGTGTGTGTGTAGGCACTGGAAGAAGAGCTGGCTCGAAGAAAGAGAGAATATGAAGGAACTAGAAGACGGAGTGAACCAGAAGCCCGATACGCTCGCCGTTCCAGATTCTTCCCAAACCTCACTTTTAACTGAACAACTCAAACTCAATGTCCGTGTGTATCCAGATAATCTGGAACTGTGCCTACTTCTGATCACATCATGTGAAGTGGGGGGGAGAGTGATATGACCAAAATATCACACAAAATGTATTACGGTACTCATATACAAGTGTTTCATAAAGCGTCAGATGAAATCAGAGGGGATAATATAGATTGATAGACAGAAAGACAGATAGATAGATAGATAGATAGATAGATAGATAGATAGATAGATAGATAGATAGATAGATAGATAGATAGATATCAACAAAGAAAAAAAAAGATAAAAGGGAAAAAAATCCAACAATATAAACTGATAGAGAAAGAGATAGAGAGATGAACAGACAGAGAGACAGATACATACAAATTTAGGCAGAAGAAAGAAAGACCAATACAGGCATACAATATAAGCTGTTTGAAAGAGGGATATGAACAGCGAGAGAGAGAGAGAGAGAGAGAGAGAGAGAGAGAGAGAGAGAGAGAATTAGACATTGGCAAACATATATAAATTGATATAGAGATGGACAGATAGAAAGAAAACAGAGAGGGTTAAACTGGGAGAGGAACAGAGACAGATAGGTCGACAACATTAACATATGAACAAACATTTTATTTTAGAAATACAAATAAAGTGAAAATACAGTATTGTAGAATCACTGACGAGATCCATGATCTGCACCAGGACATCATTTATTCCAGTGTCAGTATTATACAGTACCATCACATCACTCACCCCTTCTGTGAACTTCAGCACAGCAGTGAAGGTTATCACTTTAATGTAAATGTAGTAAATATATTCTGTACCTGTGTATATATACTGTAGACGGATGTGATATGGTGAATGTAAATAACCTGACTAGTTTCCAGTTTGTGGTAAAACGGTTCCCATGTCTGTGTAGTGATGCTGCACTGTGTATATACCAAACCTCTTTTACTCTTTTTTATATTAGCAAATCAGAATAACACATCACAATCACTTCCACTTAAAGATCTCATTAGCAGTTAGACAGTTTACATGTAGTTCAGTTTACCAATTGTCACTTTCGTTATACGTCACATCGATTCTTACTGGAAGTAATTACACAATAAACACTGTATACTTTTACTTATATAAAAATTGGTCATGTGTTTGAATTACACAATACAGTAGTTTACACAAACCATGCTGAAGTGGCTTCTGGCAACAACTCTATTTTGAGACAATAGTCCCACTGCAGGAGGAGATCATGTGCTTGGATACCGCATAGCAACACTATGCTGTGCATTCCAGTCACACAACAAGTTACACTGAGGTGTGTTATAAACAAAGGCTTAAATTTTACTTTCTTTTCTGGAAGCCACACTTAGCAAGTATGTATAACTTTCAAAATTTACCAGTGAAAGTTTTGTACCCAAAAAAAAAAAAAAAAAGGAGGACCGTAAACAAGTATCCGGGTTAGCACCTCTGCCTTACACCAAGAAGGTCCTGAGTTTGAGTCGGGGTCTCGATGACGGTGTTTCTGTGTGGAGTTTGCATAATCTTCACGTGCCTTGGGTTTCCTCCGGGTATTCCGGTATCCTCCCACAGTCCAAACGCATGCATATTAGGCTTACTGGCTGTTCCAAATTGCCCCTGGGTGTGAGTGTGAATGGGTGTGTGTGTGTGTGTGTTGGCCCTGCAATGATCTAGTGAGCTGTTCAGGGTGTACCCCGCCTTCGCCCACTGTCGGCTGAGATCCTTGTACGATTATGCGGTTCGGCAAAACGAGTAAGAGCGACTGAGAGCGTAAACAAGTATCATTCGTTTTAACAGAGTTAGAAATGCAACGTAAGAACAAACGGTGGCATCTTCTTTGAGGGCTGCATTTGAAATCCCAAATTAGGCCTGTATAAAATATAGAATACCTTCATAATAATTGATCATATGACAAAAAAATTTTTTTTTTGGTATACCTAAAATAATGCACATCTACCAGGAGCATTTAACAATGCGGTGGTATATAACAGGGACTAACATGTTTTGTCAAAGTTCCACTGAAGTACAGTGTGACATTGCTTTGATGTACAGGAGTACTGAGTAGATATTTTCCTAATTAAATATTTATTTAAGTGTTATTTTCGTTTTATAAACATTAAAATAAAAATTTAATCTTAATTAAAAAATAAATGCATTCCCAGGAACTTATTATTAGCCCCATTATAAATTATTCCAGTGAATATTGTTTATCATGACGTTAAACCCGTTATAAACAGTGCAGGTGGCCGCTAGGCTGAAGTACCCGGATGAAAAGTCAGCCTCTGATTTGCTCAGACTTCCACACGGAAGTGGACTACAGATTCCACATTCGGTTGTAACCTATCTTCATTTTGTAAATAAAAACACGTCCTTCCATGTAATGTGTTTACTGCACAGAGGCGAATTAAATCCAGGAACGAACCAGTTTACGAAGTGAATCTAAATTAGAAATTTAACGGAATTGAATTCAGTTGTTTTGCTCCACCGGAAGTGAGCGATTGTTTACTCCTCTTTTTGTCCTAGCGGGGTATCCGTAGAAGCGAGAGCGAGCCTGGTAGGATCTATTAATGTGTCATGCAACAATTATTGTTTTTGTACTAAAGTGACATTGACATAAAACCGTGTGTTTTAAAAGTATCTGGGTTTTAACGTAAACATTTTTAGTTATTTTCACTGTTTCGTATTAACCTTTATTTTAAATATCCGACTGGCTGTAAAAGTGTTTTCAGGGGGTTATAGTCTGCTTTTGCTGTTAAAATATATATCTGGAAGTAAATAACCAATAAAAAAAAAATACTTATGATGATGATAATAATAGCAATAATAATAACAATATCAACAACAACAACAACAATAATAATAATAATAATAATCATCATCATCATCATTGTCATCATCATCACAACAACAATAATAAATATAATAATCATAATAATAAATATAATTATCATAATAAATATAATTATCATAATAATAAATATAGCTGTAAGCAGCGATTCTCGGGGTCCAAGCGAAGACATTAATGAAGAGCGAGAGTCGGTGAAGAGGAGTGATGGAGAGGAAGAGGAGTGATGATGAAGAGGATGAAATAAAGAGGTGTGATGGTGATGAAGAGGACATGTCCAGAGTATGAATCAGTGAACAGGAAGTGATGATGTCACAGCGAAACGTCGCCGCAGAAAGATGATGTCACTAAGAACTTTCTCAGAGAGTGGAAATTTTTGCCATGAAAGTTGAAATAAGTGTTGGAAAAATCCTGTGCTAGTACAGTCCGCAATCGTAACAAGAGAGCCGACGCTGATAATAACAGTCATGTGGCTCCAGCCTATGTAACATTTTTTTCTTTTGATTGAAATCAGAAAATATCACAAATAGAAGGAAACATATTGTTATCCTGTATAATCGTTATAGATGAAAACATGCGGCTCAATCGGGAATTGTGTGCAATGTCTTTTGGTAGGGGCTCGAGTTTCCACATCGACGAAGATCGAGAAAACACAGCGAAATAATTTCCAATAGGAAAGAAGAGAAATTCGTAGTGAAACTATGAAAACGCCGTCTGGGTAAAAACCCTCTCTGTGACATCATCTCATCCTCAGTACTGCTCATTGTTATTTTATCTTCATCACTTCCTCTTCATTACTCTTCCAAAAAAAACTCAAACCAACCCTTCAATAGTGTATAGGCTATAAGCCAAAGCAGAGAACTCCAGACCAAAGAGTGGCGATAATTCGCTAGTAGAGTCCGCAATCGCCGTTAAAAACAACAGACAAGCATCTACCATGCAGTGCTGCCTCAGCCACAAGAACATCTGGTGGGCACAAACCAAGCTGCAGGCAAAAACTACATTTTTGCAGGAATTTTCTAGTTCATATTATTATTACCTCCGCCAGGGAGGTTATGTTTTCACCGGCGTTTGTTTGTCTGCCTTTTAGCAACATTACTCAAAAACTTATGAACGGATTTTAATGAAATTTTCAGGATGTAAAAATATTGAAATTAGTGATATAGTGAAATATTCAGAAACGATACAACGAACAATTGATTCAGTTTTGGCAGTGATTCATATTATTGTCTGGATGCAGGGAGTTTTAAAAGATTTTTAGCGTGGATGACATAGTCATCCGAGTTACTGTGTCCAGACAATACCGAAGTGCAACTTCCAGGCTTGCGTTCAATGGTGTAATCTCATTCCTTTACCTTTCAGACCAACTTTTAGGCCAACGATCACAAAAATAATCCAATTATTAATACTTCCTCATCCGAACGCAAGGCCTCCTCTTCAAGGCAGGCCCTATACACATTGCAATCATATAAATCGTGTCGCATGTGCATTGTAGGGCTCAAATAATAAACAAATGTTGCATTTATAAAAATGCTGCATTTCTTACAATACCATATGGGGGTACTGAACAGCCTTGGTGGAGGTCTGCGCTCTTCGAGTGCTTTTCTAGTTTGAAATGTTTTTATAGATTTCATATGTTGCATGTAAATATTAGTTTATGATAGAGTAAGCCTATAGTTTGTTTCAATATACATATAGTATGTGACTTTTCTTATGTTGACTCTTATTATTATTGTTATTTTTATTATTATTATCATCCTCATCAGTGCAGTGAGTCAGAATAAACATGTGACGTTTTGGCACTGATCTTTTTCAGGATTTTACATGTTGATGATGTGACACGTTGGCACTGATCTTATCTTTATCTTTATCAGGTTTTCACGCAAGATTGAGATAAGAATGCAAGAAGGTTAAACTTTGAAACTGTAGCTATAAATATTCTAGAGCTGCATTAACCCCATAATGAATTGATATTGATACCGGAGCTGATATTAAACTCAGAAAATGTGTACATATAAGCTTTGATCTGAAGGTGGTTTATTTGCTTTTTTCATTTTAGATCAGATTAAAATGACAATCTGTTTGATTATATTAATAGCTGATCACCACCCTCTTTGGAGGACAACAACGTTCTTGTTTCTCTTTCTCTCTCTCTCTCTCTCTCTCTCTCTCTCTCTCTCTCTCTCTTTCTCTTTCACACACACACACATAACAATTTAGTTATTGTCCTCCCAAGATGGTGATGATTTTTGTAGAAGAAGGAGAAGAGGGGAATAAAAGAAAAAGGAAGCAAAAATGCAGTACAAGAGGAACAAATATAAATAGGAGAAAAAAGAGGGAAATTATTAAAGACATAAAGAGAACGAGACAGAAGAAAGAGAAGGGAAGGAAAGAAAAACAAGGCAAAACATGCAGAAGAAACATTTAAGATAAATATTATGAAAAAGGAAAGAAAAGAGAAAAAAATACTTTGACCCATGCGCATGTATAGATTAAGAGATTAAACCAAATTGAACAAATCCATGGGAGAAAGGACTATGGGGTGGCTGGGTATATGAGGAGGGACATTCTTGACAGAAAGAATTAGAGGGAAAAAAAGATTGTTTTAACCATTACTAGATTAAAACAAGAATTATGATATACCCTGATAAATGAATAATGTTAGTACCAGCAGATTCCTGTTGTTTAAGAGGAATAAAACACTGGAGCATTCTGTTATAATTATTTTTAGGATAACAACAATCATTCATTATCTATCTGTCTAATTATCTGTGTGATAAAACACAATCTGTTCTGAATTAGCTCTCTCTCTCTCTCTCTCTCTCTCTCTCTCTCTCTCTCTCTCGGAAGGAGGATGGATACACAGCCTGAGCCATATACACCGGTGCCGTGTCACTGGTTCTACAAGCAGACGGCGGACGGCAAAGACTCGTGGAAACCGTTCAGTAGCAAAGACTCCCAGAGACTTGAGGAGGCTCACACACACGGTCTGTGGACACAACAGACATAAACATACCTCAATACACTCTTAATACACACCGACACACAGGAACATAGTAAAGCACGTCTATTAAACACCAATACTGTACACTCCAAACACACATAATACACATCAGTACACACTTGCACAGTTTATCACAAACACCCTGGCTTATGTTATTACATTCTAATAGACACAGTAAAACATGTCATATATAATAATCACTGTAGGTGAGGTGGATATCGCTGAGTCGTCCTCAAGATGGAACATCAACTATTCAGTTTACAGTGTGTGTGTGTGTGTGTGTGTGTGTGTGTGTGTGTGTGTGTGTGTAGGTGGTGATGAGGAGGTAGTGGTGCCCACTGAGGGCAGGCGTTATGATGTGAGATTAAAGGAACGACGTCGCTATGCAGTTTATTGGGATCAGGCTCCCTCTGAAGTGCGTAGATGTTCCTGGTTCCACAAAGGCAGTAAGGAGATGAGCTACACTCCCTACACCGAGGAGATCAGCAACCTGCTGGAGGTCTGGAGTCGTTTTCCTTTATTTAAGTCACTGCTATAAATTAGACGCATGCTGATAATCGATGATGTGATATAACATCCTATTTGACCTCGTTACAAAGCAGCAAAAGGACATGGTGAAAAAAGATGCATGGGTCTTTCTAAGAGAAGGAAATTCTTATAAACCCTTTAGAATTACTGGTATTTATAATATTTTCATTCAGTCGCCAAACCACTTAATCCTACTAGGGTCACGGTGAGGCTGGAGACTATGTCCGCTGAATCTGGGTGAAGGCGGGTACACACCGAACAGCTCGCCAGTCGGTCGCAAGGCTAAAAAAACAAAAAACACACACAACCATTCACACTCACTCACACCCAGGGGCAATCTGTAACAGCCAGTCAGCCTACTGTGCAAGTCTTTAGACTGTGGGAGGAAACTGGAGTACCCGGAGGAAACCCATGCAAGCACTGGGAGAGCATGCAAACTCCACACAGAAATGCCCGAGACTGGGAATCAAACTTTTTTTTTGCTTGTTTGGCTGTGTCCACGTCTTATAGAACATATTAATTAAAACCCATGTAGGACCTGTTTGCTTCATCATCCATGCTGCATGACGGAGGTACCTTACGCTATATGAATGCCTCCCGAATTTACTTTTGTACGGGTGCTGCAGGTCTTCTTTAATTGATCATTTTGTTTACTTTGATTCTGGTATTTTTCCCCGAAATATCTTCTGTTGATTCACTCTCTTTTTGTTCTTCTTTAAACATATTCGAATTGTATATGTTAAAGCACGTTGAGCTGTGTGCTGAAATAATAAATAAAGTATGCTGTAGAAATAAAAGTGACATGCTCGGTGTTAAACAGGAGTCCTTCATGATCTCTCTGACCCTCAATGAGTGGAAAAGAAACATTGAGCTGCCGACAGGGAAAACGGTCATCCTTCACAACCCAAAGGTATTCTCCAAATCTGTAACTTCAGCACAGTGCCATCTATGGGGCAACAAGTTTATGACACTGTACAGGCATTTGACTTTTTTTTTAGTCAGTCAATCACGCTAATATTTCATGAATAATCTTAATATGACGATATTCAAAATGTGATGAGTTATGTAAACAGTATAGAGACGTGTCTAAGAAATGTTAGTAGAATAGAGTTTTTCATTATCTCTACAGCTCACTGCTAATGTTGTCTTTTTCAGAATAAGGACAAAAGGGTGTAATATTTTGAGCACTGACTGTCTCCACTCACGAGAGCTTTTCAATTAAAAACCAAATGAAGTTTGTTGTCTGTGTGTTTTCTCTCCCAGCTGATGACCCAGCACCCAAACTTTTACTTCGACTGTCCTCCGTCTCCGGGTGAAAGAACACAACTGAGAACACTAAAGAGAGGAGTAGAGAATATTTCAGTGGACATCCCAGAGGGTGAGCGCACAGCTCCGATGGCTATAATACAGCCATCCATGACTTGATTTTACCGTAAATGTTTTTTCTCGAGTGAATAATAAATGGCCGGATGTTGAGTAACTGCCATAAAAACATGACTCAGCAGCAAAGGAACCGAAAACAAAAATTCAGATTCAATACAAATGTAAGCTTTTTACAGTCTCACACATCTGGCTTCAAACATCAAGCCTTAAACAACCACACAGCCTCACACAGCCAGCCTCACACACGCAGCCTCACACACCCAGCCTCACACACTCAGCCTCACACACCCAGCCTCACACACTCAGCCTCTCACACTCAGCCTCACACACTCAGCCTCACACACGCAGCCTCACACACACAGCCTTATACATGCAGCCTCACATACCCAGCCTCACACACAATGCATTTTGGTTATGACAGTTTCCAGTATGCAAATTGTCTCCATTTGCATACTGAATTTTCATGTATCATTACCTGTAAAAAAAAATAAAATAAAATAATAAAAAGTTAGCCTGTCTCAGAATAAAAACATGAAATGACACATGAACATTTTTGTACAACTTGATCCTCTGCAAGATCCGCAAATGGTTAGGGAAGCAGGTTCGGGACAGAGAGGTCGCTGGTTCGATTCTCGTTCTGGCAGGAAAAATGTGTGGTGGTGAGGAAGTGAACAGCACCTTCCCCTTCTTCCACCTTCACGGCTGAAGTGTCCTTGAGCAAGGCACCTAACATCCCCCAAGTGTGCTTACTTTCGATGGCTTAAATGCAGAGCTTAATTTCCCATATGGGATTAATAGAATATATCAAAAAATAAATTTTATACATACATACATATAAGTATATATAATGGATGTTACTTTCCTGATTCAATTCTCATAGTTTATTATTTATTGGGTGAATCATGGTGCTAATATGCATTCTGTGTGTGTGCGTGTGTGTGTGTGTGTTGTGCAGGAGAATTAGACACCGTAGATCACCTGGTATTCATGGTTCATGGAATCGGGCCGGCATGTGATCTGCGTTTAAGAGGAATCGTGCAGTGTGGTGAGATACACACACGCTCCACACTGTGATTTACTTTCCATATTCCTCTTCCTGTTTAATGAATGAATATTCATTTAATAAGTTAATAAGTTAATTTAATCAAAAGGCACAATTTACCGACTTCATAAGTGTAACTGTATTATTTATTACAGCAGTTTGTGATGTTTATTTCCTCTCTCTGTTCAGTAAACGAGTTCCGCAGCGCTGCTCTCTCTCTTATCAAGAGTCATTTCAACTCCAGTGATGACAACCGAGCTGTCGGGCGAGTGGAGTTTCTGCCTGTTAACTGGCACAGAGTTCTACATGGAGAAACCACAGGGGTCGACAGGTTAAATACACTTAAATATTTGGGTTGAATATGGATTATATGCTATGCTAGTTATCAGGAGGCAACAATGATTAGTTAGTTGTTGATTTACAAACAAATCAAAATCTTATTTTAAACTAAAATCTTATTATTGCTAGACTGAATAAAACACTTATTTACAGAGACATGGAGCGGATCACTTTGCCCAGCATCAGGGGTTTGCGCCAGTTTGCCAATGACACAGTGTTAGACCTGTTCTTCTACAACAGTGCCACCTACTGTCAGACCATTGTGGACACAGTAGCCTCAGAGATCAACCACCTACATAGCATCTTTCTTCAAAGAAACCCACAATTCACTGGAGCCATATCAGTGGCAGGACACAGCCTGGGTCTGTAAAGCAACCGTACACAGTTATTTTACACAGCCTGGGTCTATAAAGCAACTTTACACAGCTATTTTATACAGCCTGGGTCTGAAAAGCAACTTTACACAGCTATTTTATATAGCCTGGGTCTGAAAAGCAACTTTACACAGCTATTTTATATAGCCTGGGTCTGTAAAGCAACTTCACACAGCTATTTTACACAGCTTAGGTCTATAAAATAACCATACTCAAATACTTTACAGAGGTTGAGTCTATAAAGCAACTTTATGCACTTTATTGCAACTTTTTTACACACCCTGTGTAGTTAAAACAAACTTACACAGCTAATTTACATAGTCTGGGTTTGTAAAGCAACCTTACACCTTTATGCAGCCTTGATTTATAAAGCAACCGTACACCACTGTGGTACAAAACTTTACAGGGCTACTTTACGCAGCCGTGGTCTGTAAGGAAACATTACACAGCTACATTACATAGCCAGAGTCTGTAAACCTTTAAACTACTTTATGTACTGCACTACCGCTAACCAACATTATTGTATATCGCTGGCAAGTGTGAAAATCAACCTTACACAGCTATTTTACACAACCTGGGTCTGTAAACCCTGCTTATACAGTTATTTCACAGTCTTAGTCTACCAATCATCTATATGCAGCTACTGTACTTTACCCAGCCTGGGTCTGTACATGTTGCCACCATTTCAGTGATTAAACTAAAAATCTATATCTTACCTCTTAGGTTCATTAATCCTCTTTGACCTCCTGACCAAGCAGAAGACAGGAACAGAAAGCACCACCACAGCACAGGTTTGTTATATCACTCATATTAATTAAGTGAATTGGTGTCATGTAGATGGAGGAGTTTGTTAAAATTGTATTGAATTTGACTTTCTTTTATTTAAATAAAGTTTGGTTCAATAATACTGTACACCAGTCATGAGCGCACTGAGCTGAAAACTGAGGACTAATATCAGCTTTGTGTGAATTGTTTTCAGGACAGACATCACAATGATAACTTGCGCTCTTCCTCTGGGTCAAACTGCACTTCCTGTAAGAGTCTAGAAGAGGCACTAAAGAGCATCGGCATGGAGGAACATCTCGGAGTCCTACAGAGGGAACAAATAGACATGGAGTCTCTAGTCTGTTTTTTTCCCCTTTTCTACACAAATGCCTGCACAATGTATTTTTGACTACACTGATTATCCTTATAAGCTTCAACATCTGGGGCCAAATTTGTTACTGTTTTATTCCATCAGCCATCAAACAACGGTGGCACATTGGCGTAGTGGTTAGCACATCCACCTCATAGCAAGAAGGTCCTGGGATCAAGTCCCGGCCTTGGGAGTTTCTATGTGTAGTTTGCATGTTCTCCCTCTGCTAGCGTGGGTTTCCTTCGGGTACACCGGTTTCCTCCCACAGTCCAAAGACATGCACATTAGGTAAATAGGCTGTTCCAAATTGCCCCTAGATGTGGATGTGAGTGTTTATGGTTGTGTGTGTTGCCCCTGCGATGGTTTGGTGAGCTGCTCAGGGTGTACCCTGCCTTCGCCCCGTATCGGCTGAGATACAAATCTTTATGCGACTCTCACTCAATATTTCCTAATATAAAAATCCAACACTGATGAGATTTAAATGTGGATTATCTATATTTATTTTCAAGATTAGATTTCTAACAGTTAGGTGGGTTCGGCATTAAAATGGCACACAGGATCCAATAAAGTGTCCATAAAATAACCTTTGGCTAATGCAATGTTGTTGTTGTTTTTTTTTAATCATTTCACATATTCCATTTTATTTTGTACAAGTACGAATCTACTGCACCTTTAATCGACTGAAAATAGTAGAGTAAAAACATAATGAGGAAAATAATAATGAAGCCATTATCATCTCACTATGTGTGGAGTGTATATTACATAAAGGATCTGCCTAATATGTTGCTTATTATTCCATTTCTTTCAGATGTTGTGCTCTGAGAGCGATCTGAGAAATCTAGGAATTCCACTTGGTCCTTGCAAGAAGATTATGAACTGTGTAAAGAAGTGGAAGGTAGTAAACACTGCATCTTGGTGTGATTTTTAAATATTATCTTCTTCCTGTTTAGACTGAAGAAACAAAAATGTATAAGAATATAATATATATATATATATATAAAACACTAGGTGAAACTATATATGACCATTTATTAATAAAGACCTGGCAGCTGAAAAACTGTCATAGCTGCTGTTATAGAAAATTATACTACACGGGAATGGCGCAATGATTGGTCCACTATCAGGGGATTAAAAAACCTTAGCTATATGCTGTTAGCTACATAGTGCTTAGCTCTGCACGGAGCTTGCAGAGCTCACCTGACTTGCCACTGCTTTGGTTAAACTATGTAAATATAAATAAATAAATAAACAATAAATAAATAAATAAATAAAAATCTTGTTTTAGTTTGCTTTTCTTTATGTTTCTGCTTAGTATATACTAAATCTCTGAATGGCGTTTAAAGAGACACTGTTACCTATGCACCTACTCAGGTGTACATTCTAAGCTCTTCTGTGTCTTTCATGATTTTAAAAATATTAAAAATAAACCAAACATCACTATAGTGATTTATTGCTCAGGTTTCCATGTAGTATATACTTAAACAATTACTTGCCCAGGCTAAGTGGATGTGGATGACATCCTCCATGCCTTCAGTAAATAATTGTTATTCAACACTTCCTACCCAGTCAGAATTGTGACTTTGACAATGTAGTAAACTTTTTACTACTGGAATAATCGCAGCACTAAAGCTAGTTCAGCTGAAAATGATGTATAATACTATATATATTATGTGTAATACTAAGTATATTATTATCATATTATTATAAGTTATTATAGTATTTATTCATCTAACACATTTCCTACCGAATTAATTTTTATAGTCCCTCTGGATATTATATCCGACTTCCTGTCAGACAGCGTGGCGCTGAGGTGTTTATCTGGAAGTTAGCACTGATATCAGCCCATTGTCTTGGTGTGAAATGTTTTTGTCCTGACCCTGATTTTCCCCTCGCTAATCCAGTACAGATTTGCAGCCCACACCGATAAACATTCCTCTCACACGGAAGAGAGAAATTCTCCCGAAGTTCAGAGTCTCGTCGGAGAGAGTCAGCCGAAAACCAGTGCCATAGACTACCAGCACTTCGATGTGGGGATTGGACAGGTACCAGCATTCTGTGTGTTATAGTGGAACAAAAAGAAAAGGTTAATGTGGAAATAATTAATTTTCACATGGTGAAATTCAAAAAGGGAAGTGATGATCCTCAGAATTAGCTCATTAACCTGAGAATGTTAATGAAATGAAAATGCCACATCGTTGTTTGAGGAAGTAGTGAAATGTTCTCTGTGTTGTAAATCATTTTGATCTCCAGTTTGATTTCCTTGCAGGTATCTATTAATTATCCTCAGCTCAGCTTCCACCCCCAGGCCTTCTTCGCCTTCGGCTCACCTATTGGAATGTTCCTGACTGTCCGTGGCCTGAAGAGGATCGACCCCAACTACAGCTTCCCCACCTGCAGCAGCTTCTACAACATCTTCCATCCTGTGCGTCTGCTTTATTATTATCAGTGTTCAACTCCGAGCACTTTCAGTTATCATTAATATTAACAACAACAATAATTTCTCTTGCGGGATTAATACAGTATAGCAAAAAAATAAAAAACATAATCAAAATAATACTCAAGAAAGTTTTGGGTTCAAGTCCAATGCATTTCTGAGTGGAGTTTGCATGTTCTCCTTATGCATGTGTGGGTTTCCTCTGGGGACTATGGTTTCCTCCTGCATTCCAAAGACATGCATGTTAGGCTAATTGATTGTTCCAACTTGCCCCAAGGTGTGAACGTGAGTGTGGATTCTTGTATGTGGTGGCTCTGTGATGGATTTGGTGAGTTGTTCAGGGTGTACCCTGCCCTCGCCCAGAGTCAGCTGAGATAGGCTCAAGCCTCCCAGTGACCCTAATAGGAATAAAGGGTTCAGCATATTAATGAATTAATGTAATAATAAATACTTTAAATAGTCTATAGCACATTGAGTAAAGACATGACTCATTAAAAGCCATGTCTAAAATACATCAAACAAACAAACAAAAAAAGTAATATCTGAATTTGTGTCACATTTGTACCAAGAAATATTAATATAATTATTGTTTTTATTTTTGTATTTATTTTGTTAGATTATACGCACAACCATTCACACTCACATCCACACCTACCGGGAATTTTGAACAGCCAATTAACCTAATG
Source organism: Tandanus tandanus (assembly GCA_039654325.1). Lineage (NCBI taxonomy): Eukaryota > Metazoa > Chordata > Actinopteri > Siluriformes > Plotosidae > Tandanus > Tandanus tandanus. The sequence continues at coordinate 36,433,771 of JBCNYH010000026.1, forward strand.
TGCATGTCTTTGGACTGTGGGAGGAAACCGGAGTTCCCAGAGGAAACCCACAAAAGTGCGGGGAGAACATGCAAACTTCACACAGGAACACTCGGGCCCAGGAATCGAACCCAGGACCTTCTTGCTGTGAGGCGGATATGCTAATCACTGCACCACTGTGCCGCCCTACTTCATTCAAATTTCTGACACGTTTTAAGTGCAACTATATACAGTATAGTCATAGCACATTAATTTTTAACTCTCAGCTAACACAAGGCTTGAGAATGTTCCTGTTAGAAAGTATATTCGCTTTGTTCTTCCCAAGCAGTCTTTTAGCTGATGGACTGTATTTAGTTCATGGAGGAAATTGGGTTTTATTTTTAGCTAAATGGTTTCTTTATTAAACACATTGTGTAGTTGAAACAAAATGTTACTCATCATTAACTCATCATGTTACTCATCATACTCATCATTTTGTGCAGTTTGATCCAGTGGCGTACAGGATCGAGCCCATGATTTTGCCTCCAGATGTGGAGGTAGCACCCATGCTAATGCCCCATCACAAGGGCAGGAAGAGGATGCACCTGGGTAAATTTTATTTATCTAAATGTATTTTAAATGTGTGAGTGTGGGTATTAATGTGAGTTTAAGTAAAGAGTGCAAGTGTGAGCTTGGGTGTCATTTTTAGTATAATTTTGAGTTTGAGTGCAGGTCCAAGTCTGAGAGCAAGTGTCTGATTGAAAGTGAGTGTGGGTCCTTGTCTTGGTATGAATGCGAGTCTGAGTGTGTGTGTTAATACTAGTGCAGATACGAGTGTGTGCACGAGTCCGTGTGTGAGTTTGTTGTGTTCTGTACAGAGCTGAAGGAAGGTCTAACACGCGTCAGCTCAGACCTGCTGGGCTCTTTACGGTCAGTCTGGCAAAGTTTCTCCCAACTTCCTGCTCCGGCCCTGGCTGAGGGAAATGACACGACTGCAGCAGTATGTACAGCCGAGGAAATGGAAAGTGAGTCATTAAATTCCACACGGTGTAACTTTTGACTGTGTGTGTGTGTGCATGTGTGTGCCTGTGTGTGTTTTAGATTGCCTTGTGTTCAGTTGGTATTGCGGTGTGTTTGATGTTTAGAAAGATGCTAAAAAAAACAACTATGTATTATTAATAGAATTAAATTAAAAATAAGGTCCTGATGATAAAGTGTTTTGTTTCTCTTACCCCAAATGTAGTCAGTCAAAAACAAGTGCCTTGTGCCTTTAGTGCTTTGTGCAGGCTGCTTACGTCATTAATCACCACATATGTTATATGTTAGTGCCTTTACACGAATCTGACGCTTGATGATTCTATTCTCGTAGAGTTTCCTAGGCAGATTATTTTACAGGGTGCATTGCCAGCTCTTTTCCCTAACCCTCCACAGCACTTGGTTTTCCCAGGTGGTCTTCGATCCAAGTAACCAGTACTAACCAGGCCCAGGATCAGACAGGATTGGGCCTCCGCAGAGTGAAAGTCAATCATCACATGCTGCTTTAATAAGCCTGTTTCTATTTTTTAGCCTCACCACAGGAACAAGAGGAGAAGAAAATGATCCAGGTAGGGAAGCTGAACGGTGGCCGGCGTATCGATTACGTCCTTCAAGAGAAGCCGATCGAAAGCTTTAACGAATATCTGTTCGCCATTCAGAGTCACCTGTGCTACTGGTTAGAGAAAGAAACACAAACACACACACACACACACACACACACACACACACACACACACACACACACACACACAGTGGAACTGTAAACAGGAAGTTGTTTTTTTTTTTTGGCAGGGAGTCGGAGGACATGGCTCTGCTGGTTCTCAAGGAGATTTACGGGAATGGTGATTGCAGATCTCCTCAGCAGTAGAGAACTCACCCCACACGGTTGTCTGTAATGATAATGTTGTTTGTGATAATAACTTTTTATAAAGCCAAAAAATAAGCAATGCTCATTCTCCATGTTCAGGTTTGTGTACATATAACCTTTTAAAGGGGCGGTTTGTAATTACACAGGCCCGGAACAGTTACTAACCTATGAAGATGGCTGTGATTTATACTATTGTCTTGCACTGGCAAGGTTGTTTATTAGAAGAATAGATGATCATGTACTTTATTACAGACTTCTGATTAGACTTTTCTGGCCCGGAATTGGTGCCGCCTTCAATTAAGGAAATGCAATGCAATGCTCAAACCTCACCCCACCCTTTTTTATTTTTAAGGTAACCCAAAAGGCATGTATAATGTCAAGAATTTTACACAGTGTGTTTTGTGTTCACATTTAGGGGCTGGTGGTGTAGTGTTGAGGGTGCCGGCCTCATGGTCGAGAGGTCATAGGTTCGAATCCCTGTTAGATCCCATCGTGCAAAGACCCCTGGGCAAGGTCTTAACCACAAGTGTGCCTCTGTCCACCCAGGAGTATAAATGGGTATCAGTAAACATATATATCAACTCCTAGTTGCTTCACACTATAGAAACGGGATAAGCTCATGTCTGATGAGCCAGTAGGCTCGGGTGTAAAAGCTCAGCAGCCTTTTCCTTACCCTGCCTTTAATCACAGTTCATCGTACAAGTGCATTAAATACAAACGGCTCCTTTAAACTTTAAATCCTTAAACTTTCGGTCCGTAAGGACCAGGTGCTTAAAGGGTTTCACTCTAATTGTATGAGTCAGGTAACAATAAGAGCACAAAATAGTGGTAATTTAGAAAAATATAGAGTAGAGCTTTAATACAAAGGCCAAGTTTAATAAGTTGAAGTTACCTCAGATTTATTTCACAACAAGGTCAGTAATCCGCTGATTGTTAGAGTCACGTCCTCTCACGGTTTGGTTAAATATGAATTGAAATGGGGAGGAGGTGGATGTGAGATGCCTTTATTGGACCAGATTGTTTCTTGTTTTTGAAGTTCAGCACCTCATGCTTGCTAATCAAGTCAAGAAAGTGCTGGACTATATGAAAGTTCTATAATCGAATTTATATAAATTCACTTGACTTTTCTGGAGTACACGTTTTAATAATTTTTTGTGAAATAACTAATCATTTGTAATAATTGTCATAGCAATATGATTAGCTTACTGTAGAAATGTTTATACTATTTATTGAGTATAAAGTTATTTCTGTAAATGTTAAAACTCACTGGCCAATAGAAGAAGAAAAAAAAAAAGCTAATTAGTCATGTGACTTGACATGACCTGATGGTACGCTAGCATTCCACTGACTAGCTAGCAAAGACTATTCTTAGCAAGCTTGCTAAGAATGAGGTTTTATGACATTTGTGCTAAATATTGTTATTATTATATTAATATCCATACTGAAAGATTTTTCCTGGGCCTGTTCTAAATGTGTGGGTTTTTAAGAAAATGTCTAAACATTAAAAATGTAATTTTATTATTTTCTTTTATTTTAAGTTTTTAAGAACAGCTAGCTAGCTCTGGCTAGTTTGTAGCTTCAAGGCATCTCAGAATCTCTCCTTCTTATTTCAAAACACTAGAATTAACATTTTTAACAACCTTCCATTCGGTCGTGTGTATTAGCTGTTCAGAACACACCCTGAGCCAGTTTCAGCGTAAGATCTAAACTATAGCATTCATTTTACCAGATGGTTTACATTTGGATTGGAGTCTCAGGTTGGGAAAATGTGGCTACTACCAAAAGCAATATTTACTGGGAAATCACACAATATTTCACCAATAATGTACTGACAAATGTTTTATTAGCACTTTAGGAGTGGTTCTACTGGAACTTTGTGTACTGCGTGTTCAGTTTTTTCATTGCTTTAAGATAAAGATAATTTTCATTATTTCATTAAGGCGTTACCTGTTGTAAATTAGGTGTATGAGAAGATTGAGTTCATGAAGGGTTAATAATTGGATAAGGTGTGTCAAATGTGTTAAATCAACAGGGTGATAATTTAATAAAGGCTACATAAGATGACACATGGCTTAAAAATAACTTGTATCATTTTAGAAGTATTTTTTTGTTTGATTAAATATCAAATAGATGTTTCCCAAGTAATTAGAAAAAGTTCTGGTGTGTTTGTATACAGCGGTTCATGGTGATGAAAATGTTACACTCCTGACATGATAGCATATGGGGTGTGTAGAAGCATGCAGCAGAACAAAGTATGTTTCATGCTGACTTTCTATAAGTCCATATGCTACTGAAAAACAGAAAGATGGAAGTTAAAACACTGCGACAGAAAGTAACCAGAGGGACACTCATAGCGTGCAGGATACCGCCACCATGCAGCATGGACACGTAGAGTGAACTACTCTTGTCCTTATGAACATAAAAAATTTTAAAAGTCAAAGGTTTGGACAAACCAGTAATTGTGTGCAAACTTTTGTGTGGTACTGTAAATGTTTTTGTGTGCCATTCTGTACGGAAATAGTTTCGATTGATTTTAAAGTAATTATATAATTAGTTATTTAGTATGATTCTCCACGCAGTATAGAGAGTATTTAACATTACACAGGATTCAGGCATGCAACTTTTCTTTTCACAGTCAATGCATGCAACACATCAAATTGAGCTCATCAGTTGATTAGCACCCTTCGTTATGTTAAATGTGTATTGGAGAACAGCAGAACATAAAAAGGATGAGGAGTTTCATTATTTAGTGCGTCACTGAAATTTTTACGTATTTAGCCAGTGTTTTTATAACTCTGTCATTTCATCAAAGGATTGCAGTTTACATATTAATTATGACTTCATTCTTGTCATAATAAATATTTTATGTCGGAATGTATTACATTATAATAAATATTTTCTACATTACCATCCCTAAATGTCTCCAGTACTTCCTCATAAACATGTTACACATGTACACAAGTGTTTTTGCCAGTGTTATGGTACTCAAGGCTGGTCGTCCTCCTGAGATTGATCTCAAGAGGACAAATTAGTGATATTGATTTTGTCATAAAACTCAGAGGAAATTTTACTCGGCTTTTGTCTACATCTCAACCTAGAAAGACGAATATTTTCTCAATGTCACCGAAGGCCGGAACATTATTTCCATGGACAAGTGCTTTGTAATGTTACTTAAAGTATGAAATGTATTACCGTATACTACTCAGGAACAGCGCAATCTGATTGGTCCGCTACCTAGTGGTTTGTAGACATCCAGAGTGGATAATGAATCACGACAGACACTGGTTTGTCATGGTTATTTGGAACAGGTGGTGTCATTATTGTCAAAATAATATAAAAGCTAGTTAAGACTCTAAAAGCTAGTTTGTTTTGATTAAGGTGGTTTAACCTGACATTAGTTTGTGTAAACTTATTTTAATGCTAGTCCTTTATAACAAGCTTTTAATGTAGCTTTTTCTAATACGTTGTTCCCCCAAATTCACTTTAACTTTGTGCTGTGAAACTGAATGTGTTTAAAACAGGTTTTTTGGGGATAATTTTTTTTTTTTTGACGTCATAAAAACTACATTTCCCACACACCGTAGCTAGCTAGCATTAGCACGAAGCTTTGCTAATTAATTAGCAAGATATCTCGCTTTGATGTAGTTTAACGACGTTTAACAGGAGCTAAACTATGAAGTTATTATTATTATTTAGGCTAAGTACTAAAAAATGTTATATTCAGTGCAGTCTTTCATGGTTTTATTTTATTTGACTTATCAGGTTACTTAGCTAGTTTGCGAGGAGATAGATGTCGGTCCACAATGCCCGGATGAGGAGGTCAAATCGGATTGGTTGTAACGGTTAACGCGTTGCTAAAAACAAAACTAATTGCTAGTTTATTTAATTTGGTTAGTTTTGTACGTTTTTGGACAAAATACATGAATAAATAAATAAGTTATAGGTGTGTTATATATAATTCAACCGCACCAATTAATATAAATGTATTATGGATGATGAAATGAATCAGTTTGGTGTAAAAGAGGATAAATCTGTGTCATATTCATTCATTCCTTCCATTGGAATAAAAAAGTTGAAGTGAAAACACCAGTGATGGCGCAGTTGCACCCTGTAGATTTAAAACCCTCCTTTTCCTTCCCCCTGCCCTCCTACTGAACTTACTGAAAGCTTCACGCTTACTCAGTCCAAAGCCGGATCTTTAGTACATCTCACAGTGGGAATAAAACATCTTATTTATTTATTTTGAGGGGGGCAAATCCAAACACGGGGTATTTTACCCAAACTCTGGGTCTCAATCAGAGGTAAGTGAACAAAACTTTCTCCCATCTTCCCAGTGTTATTGTTAGTCAGCTTATTCCGTGATCTAACACACTTTCACAGAGCAGAATACTCTAATAATTATGAATTTATATTATATGTGACTCTCACGTTAGCAGTGAAACGGTACAGGCTTAAGAAGTTAGAACCGCGGTACCAAATGTATCACAACTTCCGATACCATAACAAGACTCACTGTGATCATATTAATATTTAACCTACATGTTGTTCCTAGGACCTTATGCTCGCCTGCATTACTGGAAAAAACCATCCATCTGTGTATTTTGGATATGGTAACCCTACAGGCGGCACGTTGGCATAGTCACAGCAAGAAGGTCCTGGGTTCAAGTCCCTTGGACGGCTTGGGCGTTCCTGTGTGGAGTTTAGGTGTTCTCCCTGTGCATGTGTGAGTTTCCTCTGGGTGCCCCGGTTTCCTCCAACTGTCCAAAGACAGTTACACCAGGCTCAGTGACTGTTCCAAATCGCCCCTAGGTGTGAGAGTGAGTGTGAATGGTTGTGTGTGTCGGCCCTGCAATGGTCTGCTGAGCTGTTCAGGGTGTAACCCGCCTTTGCCCAGAGTCGGCTGAGATGGTGAGGCACCAGCCTCCCCATGACCCTAGAAGAATTAAGTGGTTTGGTAAATGAGTGAGTAATGGTTCTGTTTTAAACTGCGCTTTTGACATCTTGACAACATTACAAAGACCCGTAAAAGGATACAAAAGTCTGTGATTTCAGAGATGCCTGTTGGCGACGTCACACAAGAGAACTTGCACATTCCAGAGCGTTAAAACCATGTGTGAATTGATAGGTTTACATATAATTTAGCACAAATGTATCATTTTAAAGCCTTATAGGTAGTTACTCACCTTCGGGTTGGTAGCAGTACTGCTGGCAGCGCACCGGACCTCTGACAGTTATAGCGAGGAACTTGGAGCGTGAACACTCCATGTTGCCTTCAGACTGCACTGGATGAATCGTGTGCATAGGTAGTATGTCTGTAACACACACTAGATCGGATAGCAAGCACAGTAGCAAGGATCATTAATGTTCTGATAATCTTTACATTAATAGAAAAAATCTTATTTATTTTGTCAATGATTATTTAAAAAATTGATTTCTTTCATGTCCCTAATGTTCTGCCATTTCCAGTGAGCTCACTTTTAAATAAATTGAGAATTTATGTTGAATAAAGTTAGTAGTCATTTAGAGAAAGAGCCAGTTGTTACTATAACTCAACCGAGCAGTGGCAAGGTTATTATTAATAATAATATGCAGTATATTTTTTTCTACATAGACTTAACAGGAAGGTAGATTTAAATCTTTGGGGTACAGATGAATATAAAGCACAAAAATCTCTAAATACTGATTGGGAGTCCTGTATGAATAAAAACAGGGATATACTATAAAGGTTTACTTCTCTGTAGATTAGCAAATTCGGTAAATAAAACAGCACTGACTGCATTTTGCCTGTCATGTTTGTTTTGGTGTCTTGAGCACAAACTTCCGCCAGTGTCATTTTAACCAGATGTCATCGGTTCTGAAACGTTCCCTTTTCCCTGTGCACATTACAATATGGATCCTGTGTTTTCAGATTTATGCCCGGAGAGAAGCATTTCAGCCGTGATGGTGGAGTAAGGCCACTCTGCCACACATTTTTCCTCCTGGTTCCCAAACACGGCTTCTCTAACCATTAGGCCACGCCTGCCCTCATAGCTGTAAAGTCAATAATCTTTCAACATTAAAGCTGTGGTTGCTAATCTAGAAAGCCAACAAAATTTCAAAATGGCGTCCATTCAGGCCTCTACCTAAACCCTCCCCTGCCCCAAGAGGTCCAACCAATACCACACTACCCTCAACATGCACAGGCTCCTTCCTGATTGATGGTTCATACATGGTAGGATCGTTTACAAGCACTGAGACACGGGAGCATTTGATTCGATATTTCACAGCGAATCGCAAGGCAGTGATTGGTTGGCGTTTTAGAAGATTGCAGTGGCTACAGATAATATTTTAAAAAATATATTTTTTAGACCTTTTCTTCAGATCTCATAAATTATTGATTGATGTCATGGTGTAAAGACCATTTTAACCAATATAACAGTTTTTGTATACAGCTTTAAATAGTGACAGCAGTTACTTTAACCGCTTACGAATTGTACATTATATGTAACTGGACCTTGATTAATTTTTGTTGAATGCACATTAGTTATACTGATATAAGACAGTTTTTTTTTTTTAACCTAGTCTTAATTTTAAATTCCAAATATTTGCCACAGTTTATTCAAAAGAAGGCTACACAAAGAGCATTGTGCAGAAGACCTTAATTCAGGGTTGCCAGGTATGCAGTAGTTCTGTGCAGTCGGGATTTATTTATTTGGTTAGTTAATTTAGTGTTGGTTACTTAGAATACATTATTGAGTATTTATATGTATATGAAGAAATGCACCAGTTACAGGGTCAGTAAAGCTATGCAATTATTAAATGTAATAAACTAGTGTTGAACTGATCCTCTGTGCATCACTAGATTAATACATGTAGTTGCATGTAGTTCAGTTCTCCCCTGCTTGGATTCATGTATACTGTGTTCCCTGGTTTGTATGCAATATCTGACATGGCTTCTGTTCTTCTGTTCTTTCGAGACAGCCTCAGTAATTTAAGGAGTCTTTAAATGCTTTTACCTTTTGAGGAAAAATTAGCCTGCACATCCTATCTTGAGACAGATCTGTGTGGGAATGTTTTTTTTTTTTTATTGCAGAGGAAATTCACAGACAGTACATGGATGATGTGCCAGTATCTAATTATACACTATACAACTAAATTCAATATACAATAATATTGTTATTGTGGGAAGACTGTGACAGAGATGCTTTTTTTGGGCACGTGTGTAGGAGCATTCTTCTTGAAGAGGAAAGTTTATTTTCTTTTGAGTGTCAAGGGAATAATAATAATAATAATAATAATAATCATCGAGCCGGGACCTCCAGCTCTCGCTGGAGCGATTCGCAGCTGAGTGTGAAGCGACCGGGATGAGAATCGGCACCTCCAAGTCCGAGGCCATGGTTCTCAGCCGGAAAAGGGTGGAATGCACCCCTCCGGGTCTGGAATGAGGTCCTGCCCCAAGTGGAAGGGTTCAAGTATCTCGGGGTCTTGTTCACGAGTGAGGGAAGGATGGAGCGGGAGATCGACAGGCGGATAGGAGCAGCATCTGCTGTAAAGCCGAGCTTGTACAGGTCCATCGTGGTGAAGAGGGAGCTGAGCCGGAAGGCAAAGCTCTCAATTTACCCGTCGATTTACTTTCCTACCCTCACCTATGGTCACGAGCTTTGTGTAGTGACCGAAAGAACAAGATCGCGAATACAAGTGGCTGAAATGAGCTTCCTTCGCAGGATGGCAGGGCTCTCCCTTAGAGATAGGGACATTTCAGCCGCTTGTATGCGCGATCTTGTTCTTGTTCTTTTTCTGCTTGTTCCTGGGTCGGGTCGCAGGGGCAGCAGCCTAAGCAGTGAGGTCCAGACGTCCCTCTCCCCAGCCACTTCCTCCGGCTCTTCCAGGGGGATGCCAAGGCGTTCCCAGACCAGCCGAGAGACGTAGTCCCTGGAAGAGCCGGAGGAAGTGGCTGGGGAGAGAGACGTCTGGACCTCACTGCTTAGGCTGCTGCCCCTGCGACCTGACGCCGGAACAAGTGGAAGAAGATGAAGATAATAATAATATTGTACACAGTACCATGGATAAATTAAGCAAGCTATCATAGAGCAATCTGAAATGCCCTGTGGAAACATTAGTAAATGTATAAAGAGTAAAGCTTAGTGAACACACACACACTGTGAACAGTGAGCGGTGAATTTGACCTCTGGATTTAACGCATCCCTACACACCAGTAGTGAGCACACAACCACTAGGCATACGAACAGTGGACAGCAAATCTGCACCTTGAGGGCAGTTGGGGGTTAAGTGCCATGCCCAATGGCACTTTAGACGTGGATGTTTTTCTAAGGCTGAGTTAAACATAAGTCTGAAGGAGCACATTGTTTATCACCCTAATCTCTCAAATCCTGGCCTGAGAGCGCGAGAAACATTCCTGTGATAATTATCCCACACACTGATCAGAGAAAGTCTGACAGTCTCCTCTTTACGGTTATGTAATATGCTTTGAAAAAGATTTCTCATCAGAGGCTCACTCTAATGCTTTCAAGACTTTAATTTTCAGCTAGCAGTCAATGCTAAGTGTCATTTTTATATTGTATAAAGTCTTATTTCACTTCTGTCAGTTTGTGCACACCTGAATATGCGCATCTATATCTCAAGAATTGCTTGGCATATCACCATAAAATTTTCAAGCTAGCATCTTGACCAAAGGCTGAAACGAGTTTATGAAAAGGTCACTGCTGGTCAAGTTCAAAATGGCCACCAGTTGTTTATAATTGCTAGGTAGTGGCTGGTGTGATTCCCCCCATTGGGGGCCTTTAGTAGTGGTGAAACATTAATATTCCAGACTGTTCTGTATTATTTTCACTGGTTTTGTGTCATTACATGGTGAGAATAACAGATGTGATGGCTTTCATCATCGCTGTTTTCCTTGGTGTCAAAACTTTAATTCCATCAGAACTGTTAAATGGTCTTACACACACACACACACACACACACACACACTATTCCATTCATGGTTTCTTGTGTGTGTCTACATGTACTGTATATTCAAAATTCGCTTTAGCTTGAGAGCCATTTTCTGACCTTTGACCCCTCTCTGAAAGGCCTGCACTGTACGCCCACTCTCATACCTCCCTTCACTCTTTCCTCCCTAACAGGCATCAAACACAGCAGCTATTGAGGTCTTTTCCAAGTTCTTCCGAAGTCTTGTGAGAACTGAGTATATAATCTTGCATGTGAATTGCATCATTCAGGGTTTTTATTTTTCTTCTTGCTGTTAGCTGCTGGTAGCAGATTGTGTTCAGAAGATTTTAAACTGGCTTCCTACTGCCTTCTCAATAGCCTTATATTATGTAGTGCACTTTGCAGAATAGAGTGAGTGAACAATTTGGTTGCACTTTATTCAACCTCACCACCCTCAGTTCACTGTGGGCGTGTCTCGAACCACACTTCCTGTTCACTCTGCTGCATGTGTCATCACGAAATATTACAGGTATTTTGGATATTGTAGATGTGTCACTCTGTTGTTATGGTAGTGCTCTATATAAATTCTCCTGACTCATCCCTTTAAAGGGAACCCTGTTCATTCATGCAGTTATACCATCAGCCAATCAAATGAGAGCAACCTCAGATTCCTGGTCTTGACTGATGGAGTGGAACCTAATATATTTATTTCTACTCTCGTATCCCATCCACCTCAAGTTTGGGTGTGTTGTGTATTCTGAGATGCGTTTATACTCACCACGGTGGTAAAGAGTGCTTATTTCACTCACCATAGCCTTTCTGTCATCTTAAACCAGTCCGAACATTCTTCTGTGACGTTTCTGACATCAACAAGGATTCTTCTGGCAGCGATGGCTTTTTTTCATCATCATCATTCTGTGAAAACTCTACACAGTGTTGTGCTTCATTCAGTCAGTGAGATCACATTTTCTGATGTGAACCTTGGCCAAAGTTCTTAACCTGTATCTGTTGCCAGGTGATTAGCTGATTGGATAAATGTGCAGGTGTACAGTGGATTTTTAAACCTTCAGCAAAAATTAAAATGTGTAGGGGCAAGACAATGTGGGTTACATTAACTCACTCACTGTCCTATTAGGATCTTGGGGAGGCTGGAGCCCAACTCAGCTGACAGACCATTATAAGACCATCGCAGGGCAAACACACACAACCATTCACACTCACACCTAGGGGCAATGTAGAATATCCAATTAGCCTAATGTGCATGTCTTTGGACTGTGGGAGGAAACCGGCATACCCAGAGAAAACCCACGCATGCACTAGGAAAGCATGCTCGAGACTCGAACCCAGGACCTTCTTGCTGTGAGGAAGATGTGCTAACCACTATGCCATGTGCTGCCCCAGTTACATTTAGTGATGTTAATATACCTTTTATCCTTATTGTTAAGTCACACAGTGTTTTACAGGCGGATTTTTAAACAGTTAGTTTTAAGTGACAGCTTTCTTTGCTCGTCCTCTGGACCACATACCACCTCGAATGAAGTCAGTGTCCTCATCTGATTCTCTCTGCCTGAACACAGCTGTGACTCCACCCTGGTCCACGAACAAGAAAGTACAGTCTGTCCATGTTCAGGCCCAAATGTTGAAAAGTTTATTTACCTAATCTTCAAATGCTATGACAACCTTAAACATGAGTCACTTCTGAAACACACTGTAGCTGAACAGCTGGACTTTGACTAAACCTGATGGTGTTGAGGGGTGCGTTTGTGTGTTTTGGCCTTTATGAAACCTAAACCTATTTTAACCGTATGGGAGAGGCACCGAGCCTCTGTACCTCCTACACTTCCTGCAATGTAAAAATACAGAGACGTGGCCTGTGGCTTTACTCTGGAGATTCCTAAATACACGATTCATTATGTTGCTAATTTAGGAAATGTAGCTTCTTTTAAACATATTAGGGCATCTTTTTTAAATGTTTGATTTTCTTGTAGAAGTAAAGCTACAGGGATATCATCCAGTCGGCAGGGATTCTCTGGATTTCTCACGGTTTCTCTTGATGGCTAATTTTAGAGTTCCTGAAAACTCTGTGTGTGTGTGTGTGTGTGTGTGTGTGTGTGTGTGTGTGTGTGCTTTATTTTATGTGTGTGTATGTGTGTGTGTGTGTATACATACATAATACAATAATAACTAGAAAAGCACTCATAGAGTGCAGACCTCTGCCAAGGCTGCAAAATCCCTGTTATAATCTGGATCACTGCCAAACTCTAATCAATTGTTCCTTGTATCATTTCCCAGCTATCCTGAAAATTTCTTCAAAATCCGTGAATAACCTTTTGAGTAATGTTGCTAACAGAGAGACAAACAAACAAACCAACGCCGGTGAAAACATAACCTCTTTGGCGGAGGTAATAATATTAATTAAAATAATAACATAAGCAGATAAAAGTTTAGACTATTCATAGTCCACATCAAATTCTATACAGATTTTTTTTTTACAGAGTGTATTTCACTATATGCCCTGAGGAATTATTGTTAATGTTATTATTATTATGCATGGATGCAATTTTGACAAAGAATAAACAAACAATAAAGCAGGCGAATTAATTAATAATTTAGTTAAGTATGAAAACAACCTTTAAAGCTATATGGAATGTTCCAAAGATGTTTAAATAAAAAATTGAAAGCTACAGGAACAACACCAAGCTGCCACTGTTGGGCCCTTGAGCAAGGCCCTTAACCCTCAACTGCTCAGTTATATAATGAAATGATAAATGTAAGTCACTCTGGATAAGGGTGTCTGCCAAATGCCATAAATATAAATATAAACAGTGTACTAAGAAACAAGAATGGCACGTTTCCAAGTAAAGTTAAAGTCTATTTAGTTTCCTGGACAACTAAATAAGAAACATTGTTCCGGGAAGCAAAAACAAACATTCCCAGAATTCTCATGGATCGAATAATAGCTGGCTGAGTAAATAAATAAAACCTTGTTTTTAATGAATAACAAACCATGTTAAAAAGATATACGCTTCTGTTCTAACCACTGTTTATATGCACACCACATTGTTTTTAACTCTTTCCATGATCATAGAATAAGATGTGTATATATGTAATAAGATAAAAAAAAATTAATTATTTAAATTATTAAATTATGAGTTATATAGAAGTTTGTGTATGGGCTTCTCAGCGTACATACACACATTACACATATTTGAATGCATTTCAGAGCCTTAATATCGATTTATTTCACGGTTTCATCACTAGAGGTCAGTGCGCACACACACACACACACACACAGAGTCTTGTTTTCATTCAGGGAAAAATACATAGACTTAATTTCCTGGAGATTTACCCTAACTAATAACCACTACTTACCTTACCCTAAACTTACCCAACCATAACCTAACCCTAACCTCACATTTACCCTAATCTTGAAACATGTTTTCACCTTAAAATGAATGAGTTACATTATGGGGACTTGCTTTTTGTCCCCATAAGGATGACAAGTCCCCATAATGCAAGTGTATAGGCAGATTTAAAGGTCCCCATAACATGGTGAATACCCGGAACACACACACAAGCTATGTGCATGAGAATTTATCTACAAAAAGTCTTCCTGATGTTATTTAATAACCATCCAATTAAACCGTGTACAGTGATGATTTTTATTATTTTTCATGACCAGGGATTTACTAAAGCTGATCCGTAATATCTGCACTCCTTTGCTCTCATCAGAAATAGTAACATATAGGAATTTACCCGACACATGCTCTGCACTGAGACCGAAAGTCCTGCAGGTAAAAATGTGACACTCATGTGAGGAGTTTCTCTCTCTCTCTCTCTCTCTCTCTCTCTCTCTCTCTCTCTCTCTCGATATTGATATATTGATAGCTCTTGTTCAGCATTCTTCTCAATCTTGGTGAAGTGCAGTGTCATTAAGGGCTCTTCTTGTTTAATTCTGTAGTGAAACAGCAGCGTCAGTAAATCATGTGCAGGGTCTGTGCTGGTTTGAATTTTATAAAAAAAAAACAACAAACAGAAAATGATTTCTATAAAAAATAGAAATGATTTCTATAAAATATTTATATTTATAGAAATGATTTCTATAAAAAAAATCTCCCAAAAATTTCTCCCTACACAATTTGTATTTGAGCCATTTTCAAAAAAATGTACACATAGATTGATAGATAATATTGTTTTCTGTGTATAACTGCCCAAAACTCTCACATAAAATCACAGGGAGATGACACACCTTCATTTTGGTCATTTTTACCATTGGTAATGGTTGGACATTTTGCACTTTAATAGGTAACATTTCCTATGGAAAGGATCACTTGTATGTGCTTGGTAATGGAAATAGATAAAAAAAAAGGCTCACAAATAACGAAATTCATATGCCATCTTTAGTCATTGTTTTCAACTTAAAATTTTTTAAGCGGATTAAGCAGTTCAGATAATGAATGAAAGGCTGTCTTTCTTTAAAAAATGTCCTTACCATTACTGTGTACATTTTTCTGAAAATGGCCCATTTTTATCAGGTTTCACCAACATGAGAATGGGTTTCCCTTCTGAGTCTGGTTCCTCTCAAGGTTTCTTCCTCGTGTTGACTGAGGAAGTTTTTCTTTGCCCCCGTCACCACAAGCATGCTCATTGGGGATGTACAGATTTTAGAGAACTGTTGAAAGTTTATATTCTTTACCAAATTTGTTTTTACTATGTAAAGCTGCATTGCGGCAATGTCAATTATAAAAAAAAAAAAAGCTAAACAAATACATCTGAATTAAATTGAATTCAAGCTACAACAGGATCTAGTTGTTATAAAGTGAACTTTTTGTGCCTGTTTACAAAAGACCCACCTCCTACAGTCTGCAGTGCTAATGCTAGCTAAATTTCGATTCTATACACAAAAACATTAATTAATAAATAAGTGTTGTGTTTATTAAATGTATATTGTTTGGTCATTTTTCTTTGTTTTGCTCGTCATATGGCTGAAAGCCAAAGTTAGCTGTTTAAGAAACGTTAGCTGCGTTTACTATGCGATTACGCTTCACAGCTTCCATTTTGATTTCACGTAACTCTTCTTCACATCACGTCCCGTCATGTCACATTATTTCACAGACGCAAGCGTGGAAAGTTCCTGTGACGCTTTAATCCCTGAATTCAACCTCTCTGAAAACATCTACCTTTTCCTGGGAATCCTGGATGATTCAGCTTCAACCTGAGTTACAGGTACATTTGCCTTTTTGGGTTTTAAAATTTTAATATTTGTATTTAGGGTGGCATGGTAGCTTAGTGGTGATCACTTCTGCCTCACTCGCTCATAGCTATAAAGTCGTCTGTTTGGTGTTTCTCTACGTCATGAAATTTTTATACGAAAAAAGGATGTTAGCTTAATACATCCCTTGCTCAGTTTTTAGATCATTTTACTCCCTGAATGATGATGTGGGAGAAATAAGATCATGACCTATTAAGGACATGTTGCCAAGTTCAACATCATTCCCTTCACACACAGCAGGTTTTCCACTCTTGTTCCCAGATTTCCAGTTTTTCCATTATTTTTTTCTCCATCCATAGGAATAGGTACCTGCTGGCTCTGGTGATTTAGCACTGGATTGTGGCATAGTTTCCCATTTCTAAGCAGTGACCATATAATTATGTTTATAATATAGTTCAAAGAAGGGATATAAAGATATGGAAAGTTCTTTATTCCCTTGGGAACTGAGCTACATTTGAAATAATGGTCACATTATTTCAAACAAATGGAGTTAGGAATGAACTGGAGTTTAGAAGAAAGATCAAACCCCACATTCTTCTTGACTTCCTATCAATTCCCATCTCTCATTTCTGACAAAGCCTCCAGACCTCCCCACGTCTCCCCGACTATTCTTTAGCGGCATGGTTCATGCAAAGCAGAAGCGGATCCAGCACAAGTTCTCAGAAGTTCCTCCAGCTTTGGATTTTCACAATCACTCTTTGTGTGATGTAGTCACAAAGACGTGGGCTGAGGACATTTACAAATTATTTCTTCTGAAAGTGAGATTCGGTTCGGTTTGTTTTAGCTTACAGAAAGTCAGCTGTACTCGAGCTGTTCACTGAGGTATAAATATGAAGTTGTCCACATGTGAATACAAAATAATGACACGTCTTAGCCTAATGTGCTTGTCTTTGCACTAGGGGAGGAACCGGGGTACCCGGGAAACCCATGCAAGCACAGAGAGAGCATGACTGTGGCTTGAGCCTATGATCTTGTTGTGAGGTGGATGTGCTAACCACTACGCCACTGTGCCACCCACAAATGTACAAATAACAAATGAAATAACTAGAAAGTTGCTGTACTTTCTACAATGCTGTAGAACTTAGTGTGTGTGTGTGTGTGTGTGTGTGTGTGTGTGTGTGTGTGTGTGTGTGTGTGTGTGTGTGTGTGTGTGTGTGTGAAGGAGGACTCAAAAAACAAAATGACCTTTGACAGAGCTTCATGCTTCTGTAATTTTTCATTTTTTCCCACAACAGCACTTTTCAGCCTTGCGCCGTGCACAAAATAAAGCCAAAAACACTACGCTGCTCCCAGCCTGCTAAGTTCAAGTTCAAGGTAAGCCTTTGCCACACAATGTTCTTTTGAAAGGACAAACAAAACACATTTAAGTAACATGTGAAGCTGTGATCACACACACACACACACACACACACACACACACACACACACACACACACAGTTAAAAAGCAGCACACTTTCAGCCCACCTCATCTCCACCCCCAGCCAGCGTTCAACCACACCCCTTCTGCCACACCCTTTTAGCACAATCAATCAATGCTTAATCAGTGTCATCTAATAAATGCTGAATAAATAGTGAGATACTTATCATTTGCATGTATTAACTTCTGTTCACACACCAACTTTCAGGATAAATACCCAAGAATTTTCCTGGGTTTTGTTCTAACACGTGTTTATCCTGAGTGTGAGCCGTCTATCTAATCACCTCGTTTCCTTGACACATAGACACAATCTCAATCTAATTACTCCTTCAGTACTATCAGACAGCACTCAGTATTCACTGTGGAACAGTAAGATTCCTCAAGTCTGTTTCGCTCATATTAAATTTCCATTTCATGTTAAAAGCCGCTTTTCCCTCATTACAAAATGGAGTTTTATACATAAAATCCAGAACGAAGGTCACGGTCCGAGCATGATAAAGTTTAAGGAATAGAGGATACATAACTTCGAAACAAGTACCGAAAGATATGCTGTTACTATGGAACACTAATAGGAAGCCATATATGGACTTTCAAATGAGACAGTTACATTTAACCTTGAGTGACCTTGAAATGTAAAACTCAGGGTCACAGGATTTTGAGTGCTTTTAACTTTAAAACGAGTGCTGATTGACATCTCCTTACTATGTAACACTAATAGGAAACCATGTATTGACTTTTAAATAAGACCGTCACCTTTTACCTTGAGTGACATTCAAAGGTCAAGCACCAGCCTTCAAGAAAGAACGTTTTTTTCTGAAATTTGGTAGTATAGACATGTACTATAGCCTACGCAATATAGAGCATATAGACAAGCAAATAGGTAATTAAAACCAGTACCCTAATAGCACCTATGTGCTTGGTAGAGGTTCCATGCACTCTGAGTTCCTCTCTTGTTCTTGGTATTATTATTATTACTGCAGAATCAATCCCATCAGATAGCTTGGAGAGGTTCAGTTTTGTCATCTCATAGTTTTTCCGTCAGGGCTCATGGCTTCTCTCTATACCAAACACACACAACCTTACTGAGTAAACTCCCAAGTTATTCTGAAAGATATCCCACTGTCTTCCTGGATGAAGATTCATCAGATAAAGCTCAACATTAACAGAGCCAAAGGCAGAAGAATGCCTTTTAGGGACCCAATCAAATTCTTGCTTAGCGGGAAGACATGGAACAGCTTAGCATTATAGAATATAGCATTACAGGTGAAATTCAGAAGAATGTGGTTATTTGTTCAGTGTGAGTATGTAAGAGATGGTGAATTATTAAGACCAAGGTTTGAATTATGGTGGCGTAATTAAGTTTAGTATCTTTTATTATTATTATTATTATTATTGAAAGCCTAGACATGTCCTGTTAGTAATGATAAGAATATCATTAGTTGTTAGTTGTGGGGGCAGCCGTGGCCTGATGGTTAGAGAAGCAGGTTTGGGACCTAATCGATTCCCGAACCAGCAGGAAAACTGTGTGGCAACGGAGGCAGTGAGCTGCACCTTCCATTCCTCCACCTTCATGGCTGAAGTGCCCTTAAGCAAGGCACCTTACTCCCAACTGCTCTCCGGGTGCCCCAATGTGTAGCAGCCCACTGCTCCAAGTGTGTGTGCTCACTGTTTATGTGTGTGTGTGTGTGTGTGTGTGTGTGCTCACTTTGGATGGGTTAAATGCAGAGGCAATAATTTCCCTTGCAGGAATAATACGATAAATCAAAATCAAAAAGGGCTCTGTTTTAGGGAGGAGGCAGAATGCAACAGGTGAAATTCAAGTCATGAGGGAAGCCCCATTGCTTTTCAGCACACACAAACACTCTACACTTCCTCAGATTACAGGTTCAGGATTGGAAAGTCAGAAGTCGGGTTGATTCCCTAACAGTAAACACTCAGGTTTCATGATCCACGCCCAGTAAATCTGACCTAACAGGTTTGTCCAGAGAAGTCATGAAGTCATAGAGATAGCAAGGCTTTACATGAACCAGATGAGTGCTGATGATCTCTGTTCTTCGACGTGTCGAACTTAGTTCTCAGATAACCATCAGAATCATCCAATCCAATCCAGTGTGGCGCTTTTCATTACATCACTGTATTGACTTAAAATTTTAGAAAGGGATAACATGTAGATGTGATGCAAGAAAATTAAATGAATTTGACAAGGAAACTGGAGTACCCTGAGGAAACTCACCCAAGCATTGTGTAACCCAGGACCTTCTTGCTGTGAGGTGACAGTGCTAATCACTGCAGCACTGTGTCGGCTGTGTAGTGTAATAATATCAAATGCTTTAAATAATATAGAACAGGAAAGCATAACATTTTGTAGTATGTATGGTATAGTACAGTAACAGCATTAATCATACAGCTGTGTCACATTTCGGGATGTTATAATATTAATATTGTCATATTCAACTGTGAGTAATCTGATTTTAAGAGCTGCAAAGTGTTAAAATCATGTTCGGGGAAAAGAAACGATGCGTCCGTATTGTTCTGCGAAAGACGGGAGAGAAATCAGCCGTTCCTCTCTATGCTGCTTTTTCATCTCATCCAAACCCAAAAACGGTAACAGCTAATGGGATCTGACCCACATTCAGCACTCTCAGGAGCAATCAGCTTTTCTGACGTCCATTATCATTTGACCTTGGTCATGTGACTGTGGGGCAGATGCCAGAATCTGAACTGGTCTATGTTTTAATGCAGTTAGTTAAGCAGTGCTTGGTGGAAGGTTGTTAAAAAAAGCCCCCTCTCCTTAAACAGGGAGGTGTGTGTGTGTGTGTGTGTGTGTGTGTGTGTGTGTGTGTGTGTGTGTGTGTGTGTGTGTGTGTAAAAGCGTGTAGTAAGAGGTGTGTGTTGAGTATTAGGTGGTGGGTGGGGTTTAGTGGTAGTGGGTGGGGTTATCAGTAGGTGTGAGTAGAGGAGCTGCGGCTCAGCTGCTTGTCTTTCTGCTGCGTCACTTCAATCAGAACTGAACATGAGCAAGCTGAGTTTAGCAAGTGCCCTACAGAATTGTGCCTGATCCACACACTTTCACACACTCCCACAGACTCGGACACACACACACACACACACACACACACACACAATTCATCATGGGTGGCTCTTTCTCTCAAAACAAGAAGAGCAGCGAGGTGACAGATCAGAAGAGTGTCAGTCCGTAAGTTTGTTCATACTCTAAACGATATTAATAATAATCCTGTTAGCATGTAATAACTACAATTAATAACAGTCCATCTGGTTGTTATTAATCAGTTATTCCACTCCAGATGTGATTTTATTTTTTATTTTGTCATTTCAATTTACAGACTCAATACTGAACAGACCTAGGGTGTTCTGAAGCAGTCACATGCTGTGTGTGTGTGTGTGTGTGTGTGTGTGTGTGTGTGTGAGTAAACTGACACTCCTATACAAACACCTCTCCTGTAAAACGTAACATGACAAGATATAAAGCTTCAGCACACAGATATCAGCATAGATCCTTATTTGCTCAGTTCACTTCCACTCATAAAGTAGTAATAATAATAACTAGCGAAGCCAATAGGAAATCCATGGTTCAAAGGGGTAACAAATTTTCAAAGATTAATACACGTGGTATAGCACATCTTTATACGTGATATGTTATTGCTATGAGAGGTATGCAAAGCTGGTACTAGGTATAGACTATCACTTTTTTATGGGCATGGATTCTGAAAATCTACCCCGATTATCAGCCAGCATGAAATCGCAGCATTTGTATTTATTTTTTATGGGCATGGAGTCTGAAAATCTAACATTGCCCCTGTTTTTGTACCGGCATGAAATTGTGGCATTTGTACAAAAAAAAATTTAAAAAAAGTTTTATATTGTTATCAGACTGTTTTAACTATCGCCTTTACGGGTACAAAATCTGAACATCTACCCCTATTATCACTTCACATGAAATCGTGGTATTTGTAGGAAAATTCTATAAAATAAGTTATATTGTTGTAACTAGAAAGCAACTCATAAACCTTAACATGATTGAAGATGACATAAACGGATCGGTAACACAGCTAGATCTATTTATTATCTCTCAACGTTAACAACAGTCACTTGGAAAGAGTATTCAGTCCGGCAGATCAGGAAAAGCAGAGCACTGTAAAAAATAAATAAATAAATGCCAGGACAAGTAGACAGATTGATGGAGCATTCAGTTTTATTATTTTTGAAATGAAACTGAATTAAAACAATCACAAAACAAAAAAAAAAGTGATGAACTACATGTATCATGCAAGGTTTTGGCCAAGTATGACCTGGATTTGTGATCGCTTGAGTGGTAAACTTTATTATTATTATTATATTCATATAACAGCTTTCACAGTTTCAATGGTTTTGTGTGGTATTTAAAGAAAATCTGCCAAATACTGTGTGTGTGAGTGTGTGTGTGTGTGTGTGTGTGTGAGAGAGAGTGTGTTTAAAATAAATAAATAAATACATCGTGTATCATTTTGAACTTTCGTCTTTCTGCTAGTTTGTTGATTCCAGAGCGAACCTGTGGAAATATTCAAAACTGTGTTCTGGGCCTCTTATTATTCACACCGCCACCTGTAGTCCAATTAAAGAATTGCACCCACAGCACATGGGGTTAAAACAGAATTGGCCAAAAAAGAAAACTGATATACATCCCCATAAAAAGACTGAAGGAAACTGCAACACTAAACACGTAGCAGAAGCTCTGACTTTATTATTAGCATTAGTCAGACACAAGGCTTTAGTATATGACGGTGGAATTGTACTTTCGAAGTGCCTAAGCTAATTAAATTCAAAACACATAACCACTAAAAAGACGTGTGTATCTACGGCCTTTAAAGAAACTGGGGTAAAATTGTAGCTGAAAAGGAATCACACAAATAAAATATAACTGAGCTAATTTGATAGTTAAGGCTTGCTAGATGGTTTGCAATAATGGTTAGTAATGTAAGAGTACTTTTGAAGCCATTATATCACAGTAATTACGGTAAAAGCTTTGCTATAAAACAGTAACCATGCAACCACACTAACTGTATAATGGCAAAACCGTTATTTCATATAAGCATATTAATGTAATTATACTGTAATAACATCAGTTTTAATAAAGCTATGTCATAGTAACCATGGTAACGGCAATGTTGCATTAGTAGCCATAGTAAAACAGCTCTTATATTATAATAACCATAGTAACCATGATAATGCCGTTGTTGTAATATAGTGGCTGTAGTTGTTATATCATCACCGTGGTAACGCCGTTGTTATATTTGAGTGTCCAAGGAAACACCATGGTTAGTTTGTGTTGCATTGTGAACATTATTGTGATCATTAGTTATTAATGAGGGATCATTTGCTTTTGTAAACAAATTTTCATTCAGCATGACAGTTTGGTCCTTTATGTTTTTTCCGTGGGTTTTTAGTCTGGAAAACATAATTGAATTACTTATTTAGTTAAGGACATATAAATGGTCATAGCCAAGCTGCATACTTTCAGTTTGATTTATATGTTAACATTTTAAAATGTCGCATTTATGTTAAAAACATTTATGTACAAAAGGTCATTTGAGGCAAGTGGGGTTAGACGTGCAGGTTGCACGATGCTTAGTGGCTATAAGCTTTACTTTTATTTTATCTGTTCACTATGTTAACTTTCACACTCCAGTGCAAACCCAAATAAGGAAACCTCAGACATCAAACATGTTTCACCAGATTGCATTTGGGTTAAAGAAGAACTGTGAACATCAGATTTTTGCCTCTCTTTTTACTCATCTTATGGCCAAGCAGTGCTGATGTATGTAAAATTTATTTGCATATGCAAAGACTGGCACGCACTTTCCTTCTTGCTAATCTGTGTGAATATAAAATGAGTGTGGGAACCAGTCCGAGGGCTGAGTTTGCTTTCAATTTAAGACCTTTACTTGAGTTTCAGGCTGAATTTCCAGATTATTTTATCATTTAGGTTTAAAATGGATTTGGATTTCATTCAAGTTTTCAACTCGATTACAGTCTCTGGTCCACGTCTCATTTTAATGCTCTCACTTATCTTTACTTTTGCACCATAAGGCCATAAAACCCCGACGTAATGTTTAATGATTACATACAACATATGCTGTTGTACTTCCTTCATTCGATCTGTTATGCATCTTTGTGTTTCAGTGCACAGTACTAACAAAGACAATGTTGTTTATTATCCTCCTGAAGTACAATGAAATTCAAGCATGTACTTATCATTTAATGCATGCAGTAATGTAGATTATGTACACAGCCCAAAGCCATTTTCCATGCAGCATGCACTGAGACCGTAGATAAGCATCAAGCGCAAAACAAAATGTTAGGAAAGTTTGTGTTTTAAATGTTCCTAATGTGCCCTGCGATGGCCTGGCGAGCTGTCCACGGTGTGCTCTGCCCTCACCCAGTGTCGGATGAGATGGGCGCCAGCCTCCCAGCGACCCTAAAAATAATTATGCGGTTCAGAAAATGAAATGAATGAATGAATATTCCTAATGTGCTCATTGTGCTACCCAGAACCTTGTCATAATGAGCTCAGTATTATTTGGATTTTGGCTGATAAATTACAAATAAGAAATGGAGAGACAGAAATGTATTGCTATTATTTGTGACATGGCCTAATTTGTCCACCAGAGGGCACACTGCTTGAAACAGTGTTGGCAACACGTGCTTGGAATGCAAATCTCAACAGTCAGCTGATCCAAGTACAGTTCAACATCATAACCTATATTTATTTGTATTTTTTCTTTGATGTTTATAAAGCAGACCCACACCAGTTTAGTTTAATATATAATGTATATATTTATTGTATATAATGTATGTATTGTACATATATATGTGCCTCTCAAAATCAGTATTTGCCAATATTCATTCATTTATTCATTTTTTTTAAGCTTCTTAATCCTCTCAGCCAACTCTGGCCGAAGGCGTGGTACACCCTGTACAGCTCCAGCACATACAACCATTCACACTCACACCTAGGGGTAATTTGGAACAGCCATTCAGCCTACTGTATATGTTTTCAGACTGTGGGAGGAAACTGGAGTATCCGGAGGAAACCCACGCAAACACGGGGAGAACATGCAAACTCCACACAGAAAAGGCCAAGCTTGGTAATGGAACCCAGGCCTTCTTGCTGTGAGGTGGACGAAACCACTCCATACTTATACTGTATAAGTTTTGTAGTGCACTTCAAGTTCGAACCCAGGACCTTCTTGCTGAGAGCTGGAGGTGCTAACCACTATGCCACCGTGCTGCCCTATTTGCCAATATGTCCTTAAATTACTCTATAAAATCCTATATATCGTTTGGCTTTACCGCTGCTTGTTTGCTTTGATGGTAGAAACTGTCTCTGTTTGTGTTCTGGACCTCCTTCCTGATGGGAAAAAGGGAGAAAAATGGGTGTGCATTGTGGGATATAAGTGGCACAGAGGTATAGTGATTACCACAATTTTCTTTGTGCTTGCATGGGTTTCATTCAGGTGCTGAGATAGGCTCCAGTCTCACCGCATCCCTAGTAGGATTAAACAGCTCAACAAATGAATAAATGATTGTGGGGTGATGATCCTCTGAGTGGTCCTCACTACTCTCTACATCGATTTGAACTGAAATGAGGTTGAGGGTCTTTCATACACACCTCAAACATCTGTGCCATCTGTGCCCTTTCCTCACAAGCTCATTTAATACTTGCTGTGAAATCATTTCCTATTATTTATTATAGTAATATATTGTCTGTGTTGGTGTAAGTGGGTGGTTGTGTTCATTTCAATTTTGTCTGAATTGTTTCTGAAATACATAATCATTACTTCATAACAATAGGTCATGTGGCTTTAGGCAATATCTGCTTAAATATGTGTTTGGGGATTTTATAGGTGCGGTTTGGTGTTGACCACTAGATGGCACCATGAGCATATAATAATGAAAAAACTGAGCTGTCATGAGTCACAGTGCAGATGATGAAGTGTATTTATATTCAGTTTCTTTATTTACATAATTTCTGATGTAAACCAAAGGGGTGGGGGGGAGATCACTTACTGATCCAAAGGTCGGGGGTTCAAGCCCCACTATCATTGAGTTGTCACTGCCATACCCCCCCCCAGTGCAGCTAACTGGGTTATCAAAGGCCAGCCATGTCTCTTACTGTCTGTGGTGAGAGGCATGTAAAAGAACCAATGTTGTCGTTTGTAAAGAGAAGGCTATTGGGTTGCTATCAGCAGGTTTCTGCCCTGCATTGGCCTTGTGAGCTGTCCAGGGTGTACCTTGCCCTCACCCAGAGTTGGCTGAGATGGGCGCCAGCCTCCTTGTGACCCTAATTAGGATGAATCGGTTCGGACTTTCAGAAAATGAATGAATAAATGAATGGTATAAAATAAAATTATAAAACATACACTATACAGGCGAATATGGGTGTAAATGCTATAGTTATTTGAGACACATCCATAGTGGACATTTAATAGTGATGTTTCTGTGGTGTGGCCTACATAGTGAGTAGTGCAGGCAGGGACATGTCCATGATGGGACGATGATGATGTCTGTGAAGGTGGCCTATATAGTGTTTAATGTGTGGTTTGGCTCGTGTCTCCTGTAAAGCTATAGTACAGGGGTGTTTATTGTTATATAGTGTGTCCTGTACAGTAAGTAGGGCGTGTGGTTTGGAACATGTCAGTGGTGAGAAAATGATAGTAATGCAGATATAAATGCATAAAAACATGCTGTTTCTTTCTCAACACTAATGCACTGGTTTCCATGACGACACTTTGAAGGAGCGTACTCCTGTTGCATTGTCTGTTAGTTTTATTAGAAATGCCTGTGTGTGTAAGTGGGTGGATGTGATTATTCACTGCTGCTAAGGAAGGATAAACAACTCTGCTTGAGCTATAAGATTGTCTGCTGGTTTTATTTGCGGAGTAGAGAAAGTTGAATATTTTGCTTGTTTTAAATAAAAATACTATACTAAAAAAACCAAGTAGAGTACCAGGGAACCATCTGCTCAAGTGTGCAACTAGAGTTTATTTAATATGACGATGTTGTGGTGGTGCCCTGCCTCATCCAGAACTGGTTCCAAGCATTTACACAAAAAACTGAGCCTGGTGCCGGTGCCAGTTGGAACCACTGATGTCATTTGCAATGGGAGGGGCTACTGCAAGAAAGTGTGATTAAACCATTCTAGCGAAATCAGGATTTGATGCTCGCAGGCGACCTTGAAATACAATATAAAGGTGTAATTAAGATTTAAAAGTTAATTTATTGAAAAGCATGCAAAACAGGTGAGATCTGTCTGCAATGATTTTTTTACCTCCGCTTTCGTTAAGTAATATTTGGATCTCAAACCTGTTCAAATGCAGGCTGGTTCTCAAAAGGAACTAAGTCAGAACTGGTTCCGCAGGCACCGGTACTGTCCCATTGGAAAAGAGCTAGTAGTTGGTGACATGCGAAGTGTTTAGAGGGTGTAGGGAACGGTCATGATCATTTCTGAATGAACTGCAACCCAAATAGATATAACAATGATCTAGACATTACAACGACGTTCTAAATTTTGCAGTGGATGTTTAAAATAGTTGATTGGCGAGGGTTCTGGTGATTGGGAAGGAACGTTATCTATTAATGACCCTACATTTTTTATCAGAACACTGAAGTTGTGTTGGCGTTTTAATATTTCCTAAAAGTAACTGTGTTTTGGCTCCAAGCCGCTGCAGGGATTTCGATTGCGCGTGAAACAGAGCTTTGTGTGTGTGTGTGTGTGTGTGTGTGTGTGTGTGTGTGTGTGTGTGTGTGTGTGAGAAAGATTTTGGGAATCAGTCTGTCTAAGTCACACATTAGTCCCTGGCACTGCTATTTGCGGCTCCCTTCACACTTTTTGGCTTGCTTACTCATTTCCTGTTCTTTCTGTTTCACTCAGGTCTGTTTTCCATCCGTTATACCCCCCACCCTCCGACCCCCCTTCCCGCCCAGCTTCCTGTGACCTAGAGTCACCCTACTTCACCATCCCAAAAGAGATTATACTGATTTCTGCTCCTTTTTATTTTAAAAACAGAAGCAGCCATTCACATGTTAATAGTCTGAGGATTCAAGTTTGGCTCGTTTGCCAACAGGTTTCTTGTATGGGAACAAAAGTTTTTGCACCCTATTTGTGTAACTGGAGGATCCACTTGGAGATAAGTCGGTTTAGGTATCTTTAAAAAAAAAAAAAAAAAAAAAAAATTTCACATGATGAACTTTTACTGAGAAATTAGAAGGGTGAGGTTGGTCCTGTTGCTACTGATTAAGTGCTTCATGTTTTCATTTAAACCTTATTCGCTCATGTTCTCTTTTTTATATTTAAATTCAAATCAATAAATCAGTCGATCAATAAACAAACGTATCTGAATGTGCAGCAAATTTATGAATATTTCTGATTTCCATTATAAATTATTTAAGGGTCAGTTATAAATTTGCATTTAAGTGAAGAATCAGGGAATATTTTGCCAAGTAATCACAGTCTGTATTTGAAATGAAGCCATGTGAATGGTGGGAAATGCAGGAATTCATATTTAATGCATGGATCTGCTATAACATCAGACATTTAACACTCTCTTTTGCTGAACTTCACATCCAGTCAGCATCCCTGTTTCTCCTGTCAGACTGTAGCTCAGGGTTCTGATTTATGTCAAACATCTCATACACTAACTGCTTATTAACCAATTTCAGGAACTTCAACCTGGTCGTTTTCAATCTCAACCCTCTACCTAACCCTCAATAGAGGCCCGTCTCCGTAAATCAGTGTCAGACTGTACACACCCTGCTGTGGCTTTTTGAGATTCCTCACATTTTCCCCTTTCACCCTCTTTTTCTATTCCATTTCACTTACGTCCCAAATGAACTGAGAAGCACTTAGGATATGTTACACCTAACCGAACTAAACCAAGCCAGAATAAACATGGAAAAAATGGAATAAACACCAAACTCGGTCAGGAAGATCAATACCAGGTCAAAAAGAAAAAAAATCTATCCATAAATAAAAATAAAAAAAAGGCAGTAATAATGGGACAAACTCATTTATTCATTTTCTAAGCCGCTTAATCCTAATAGGGTCGTGGGGAGACTGGCGCCCATCACAGCTGACTCTGGGTGAAGACAGGGTACACCCTGGACAGCTCGCCAGGCCACTGCAGGGCCAACACACATACAACCACTCAAACCTAGGGGTAATTTGATTTGGAACTGCCAGTCAGCTTACTGTGCATGTTTTTGGACTGTGGGAGGAAACCGGAGTACCTGGAGGAAACCCACGCAAGCACAGTCAGAACATACACACTCCACACAGAAATGCCCCCAGCCTGGGAATCGAACCCAGGACCTTCTTGCTGTGAGGCGAACATGCTGCACCACCGTGACGATGGGACAACATGAAAACCAGATAGAACTTACATCAAATAAACAAGCATATGCCAAATAAATAAACTCATAACTATGTTTATTTACATATAAATAAATATGTAAATAAACAAACAAACAAATGAATAATCATAATAATAAACAAATAATAATAATTAAGTTCGATATAAATATATTTTATTAATAATAATAATGAATTGTGAAGGAATTTTGCGAACGCTTCGTGCAACATCAGTCACATCCACTAGTTTGATGAAAACCATCAGATGAAACCAGAATAAACCATGAAACACTCAGACAAAAGACATAAACCATACAAAACATAGACCTTGTGACTAAATAAAAATAAGCCAAGCCTAATTTAAGTACACCTAATTCAAGCACAGTAAATCATAAACCTACCCAAAAATCAAGGAACCAAGACTCTGATCAAATTCAATCAACCAACCAACTAAAACAAACAGATCCCACAATGCTCACTCTGCCTCAAAATGAACCCATGAATAAAATAAGTCCAAATCATACGGAGTCAAGGAAATCCCGTCCAAACCCTTAATAAACCGAACCAATTAAAACCAGGCCAGATGGAGCCGAAAGGAAAAGAAAAAATCCAAATGCGGTCCAAGTCAGAAAAGGTCAGACTATAACTAAATGAGCCAAAACTTCACCACATCTGGTAGAACCAGGGCGGGGCGTTTCTGTCTGTGGCTGAGTGGAATCACAAAAATTCTCTACTCTGTAATTAGCAGGTCACAAACACCGGCCTCAGCATTTTCTACTACTCCGTATTCCTTCTGTGCAGCACTTAGGACTGAAACGCTTGAAGCTAAGACTTGATTTGGAGCACAGCCGCTCAGACACTCGGAGACGTGTTATTGTGTTCTGTACTGAGATATGGGAGGATAGTAAAACTCCTGAAACATCGCGGCAGGGCGATTTCCAGAACTTTAAAGACTTTGCATCATGTTAACAAATGATCACACACACACACACACACACACACACACACACACACACAGAGGCGTTTTTTTTCTCTGGGGTCTCTTTTATGTATTTTTTTAATGTATTCCTCCGTCTTAGGCTCCTGTTGTGGCTCTTGTCCAAACCGTTTGAAATCTGACCCGTGCTCATGTGGTTCTGCTTGGCTGCTGGAGTGGAATCTCAGCCTCACGTTTTTCACAGTTAAAAAGTTGAATAAAATTCTGCCCCAAAAAAAACCTCAGGAGGGTCTGGGTGGCCGCCTGGAAAGAACAAACCCCATCAACTGTTATTAAATTCAAAGCACATTTCCATCAACCTCGATCTGACTGAATGTGCCTTATACTGTACATTGTGTCTCAGTCCATAGTTAGTATGTCAGTATCCCTCACTATGAGCATCAGATTGAGAATAATAGGTGTGGTTTCTTATTCATTTATTTATTTATTTATTTACTGATTGTCTTCAAAAAGTGTCACTAAACTGTACAAAGGCTTTGGATGCAATTGTGCCATCATTTACACCTGCAGTCTGTGCTAGGATGGCGTAGCCTCATAGCCTCCAGTATAAAACCAAAAGAACCTTACAGACCTTACACTCACTCAAACATGTATTTGCTGATGAAGCACATTCTGAGTAACATGAGGTGAAGTTTCATTATTAGACAAAGCCTCTACACCTTAAATAATCTACTATATGTCTAAAATGGACCCATTACGCATAGTGTAACATTCACTCACTTACTCATTTGCTGAACCGCCTAATCCTATTAGGATTGCATGGAGGCTGGAGCCTATCTCAGCCGACATTGGGCGAAGGCGGGGTACACCATGAACAGCTCACCAGACCATCAAGTGTAACATTCAGTAAACCTAAAAGAGAATGATATAAGGCGTTTAACCCCTACATAGTGCACTTCATCTTTACCTGAAATCCGTTTGGGTTGCCCATGTATTACATTCATTCATTCAATAATTTTGTAAGCCGCTTAATCCTAATTGGGGTCACGGGGAGGCTGGTGCCCATCTCAGCCGACTCTGGACAAGGGCGGGATACATCCTGGACAGCTCGCCAGGCCATCGCAGGCCAACACACACATACAACCATTCACACTCACATCTGGAACAGCCATTTAGCCTACCCTGCACAATTTTGGACTGTGGGAGGAAACCGGAGTACCCGGAGGAAACCCACATAAGCACGGGGAAAACATGCCAACATGCAAACACACAGAAAAGCCCAAGCTTGGTAATGGAACCCAGGCCTTCTTGCTGTGAGGCGGACGAAACCGCTCCATACTTATAATATACTGTATAAGTTTTGTAGTGCACTTCAAGTTCGAGTCCTTTAGAAATAGTGTTTCGGCACTGGTTATAAAAACAACACATAGGATTTAGATATTTGATTTGTAGTGCCTTTTGGGACTCAGTAGGGAGTTTAGTAGTAGAAGAGAGCTCTGTATTTCCAATATAAGTGTTAAATAGTCTAGGAAATATGATGCGTAGGACAATCAATATCAAGCGACAGAAGGCTTATACACCTTCTGCGCCACATCAGTTTCAGTCTATACACTGTTATTTGTCAGTCAATTGGGTAATCACAGCTTAACCAGGTTTAATTTCTCAGAGAATGTTCTTTCTCTCTCTCTCTCTCTCTCTCTCACGCATTTTAAATTTGCTTTAAAACTGATTAATAGCAGCCATGTACTGAAATCCTTCCAAAAACCAAAACACTTCTGCAAAAATCACATAATAAGAAACAGGATGATACCCCGACTTATCATGCAACATTTTCCAGAATATAAAATGTTCTGTGCTTCTCGTACACTTCGCTGCTCAGCTGCACTCAGATGACACACTGTTACATAAGCCTACAGAGCTACTGGCAAGGATCTGTTCTCTCGTTTGACCCATCTGAGCGCTCATTAGAGATGCCGCATGTCAGTGTTCAGCGTATGATGGGATTGTTTGCGTTTGCCGAGCTTAGCAACAGCCACCAACACAAACGTGCTTTATTTTTAGCATGACTGTTCGAGCTGGAGAATGTGGTCTGCTGTGTCTCTGACAGAACAGAGATGCGGTATAGTTCTCGCTCAGAGTTCCACTGTTTGATGAGGCAAAACATTCCATTTCTATGTTACATTAATAATTTTCTGACCTTCGTGGTTTACAGTATCTTTACACAACGTTAGTGTTAGCTAGTCAACAAAGGAGAACATTGCTAGCGAATTGCTAGGTGGTGTTAGCCATGCTTAAACTAATAATTATTACTCAGATACAGTTCGGTATGTTTGCTAGAAGTTTCCACATGAACTGCTTACTTTTGTGGTAAAACTTCAAAACATTCTACCTATTCCAATTGTCCTGCCAGAGCTGAAGTCAATTAGCGACTGATGCTAAGAACAATTCTAGTGTTATTATGGCTATATGAAGACTTTTCCTAGTAAACACGTGAGGGAGATGACCGTATTCTTGACTTGTTTTGTCTCCTTGTGCCTTCACACTGCTGTTACTGTTAGCAGTTTATATTTCTCCGTTTCTAGGCGACATTATTTTTCTGATATTAACTATGAATGGTGATAGCTAGGGTAAATTAGCCCAATGTGGTACAGTTTAAGTTAGAGTTTAGGCTAAATTAGTGTATGAAACGTAAAAATAAGTGGATAAATGTCCTGCATTATAACAATTCACATTACTGCGATTATGATTATTTAAAGCTGGGGTTGGTAAATATTTAGCTGTATACACAAACTGTTGTATCGGTTGAGGTCTTTAAACCCCAACAGTAATCAGTGAATTATAGAAAAGCGTCAGAGGGAAAAATTCTGTTATCAGTGACCACTGTACAAAAACAAAAAAACTATATAAAATCCTTGATAGACACCTCAGTCCTTGATTCTTATAATAGCACTTCTTTAAATGTTTAATTCCTGGATTCTATTAGGATGACTTTGTTGTGACCTAAATGACATTTCACTGGTCCTATTTTCCAAACAAGTTTTATTCAAGCACAGTTGTCCATAAACCCATTTTAAGTTCACGCCTTCAACTTCATTGAGATCTTTTTGCCCAATACATTCCTACGTCTGAGCACTTTGCATGGCCGTTTGTTTCGTAACCGTGGATGATGGGAAAGAGGGGATATATGTCTGGGGAAAGTGCAAAGCTCACACAGCTTGGGGCGGGGGTTGTGAAGTCGTTGGCTAGATGAGAACACAGATGGCCTCAGGCAGAGCACTTAAGGAATGTCGAACAGGTACTCCGTGTGTGTACGTGTGTGTGTGTGTGTGTGTGTGTGTGTGTGTGTGTGTGTTCAGGATTGGAGATGGTTAATGGGAAACCCAGTGCAGAGGATTTGCATTCCACAGCTTCTGTGCTGTTACCATGGACACAAACGGACACACACACACACACACACACACACACACACACACACACACACACACACACACAAATAAAGTCTCGCTCACATTCTCTTTAGGCTCCATCTCTGACACACACTTTCTCACGCTGTGTTGGTTCCCCCTTTTTTGCATTTTGATTGACACCGCCCAAGGTCTGACTGACTAGGAACGTACCATTCACAGTGTGAAAATTAGGGGTGGGCTGCTAATCCAGCCAGGCTAAAAAAAACAAAGAAAAAAAAAAAACAAAGCTTTTTTTTTTTTTTTTAGACCTTTTGAATGGAAAATCTCTGGTCTCTCTCCCCCCTGTCCTTCTCTCCCAAATAGTCCGATCCAACCCTAGAGGGTAAAGAGGGAGGGAGAGTGAGACAGCTGATCAGTGCTGTGGTATTCAGAGTTTAGAGAACAGAGAGAAAGAGAGAGAGAGAGAGAGAGAGAGAGAGAGAGAGAGAGGGGAAGGAAGCTGACAGAAAAAGAGGAAGAAGCTTTAACCGTCTGCAGAGAACATACAGCCTGGAGACTTTCAACGTGTCTAGGAAGATAAAGAAAACAAGATGAAGAATGTGTTAGAATGAAAGAGAGATAACAAACGTGTGTGTGAGCGAGAGAGTGAGAGAGAGAGAGAGCTTGACATCAAAAGAAGAAGACAAACATCTTGAGGAGAAGAAAGTCGCATGAAACGTGACTCGGGTGTCACGTGAAGTTGGTTGCTGCTGCTGAAGAAAAACATCTCAAGAAGGAGAGAGGGGGAGAGAGAGCGAGAAGGGGAGAGAGAGAGAGAGAGAGAGAGAAAGCTTATAATAAGAGGGCAGAAATTTTTTGAAGCAGGAAAATGCGATGAAAGGCGACCCGAGGACGTAGAGACCATAAAGAGGCTGAGAGGGGAAAAAAGAGATAGAGAGAGATCGGCTGCAGATCTGTGAAGACGTGTGTGCGCGTGTTTTTAAGAAGAGATGTCGTGGCTGTCGCCTGTGCAGTGGGCCAAATGGACCTGGTCTGCCATGAAAGGAGCGGGAGAGGATGAGCTAGAGGAGAACGACGCCCAAAACGGAGAGATGGAGGAAGAAGAAGATGAGGAAGAGGAGAGATCTCAGAGCTTCAGGCAAGTCATCTCTCATGACAGCATGACTAAAGATCAACAGGCGTTCTGGTTTAACACACACACACACACACACACACACACACACACACACACACACACACACACACACACCTGACCTCAGGAGGCGACTCAAGTCTGGGGTGGGGCTCCTCTGTTTCCATCAGGATTGTTTGAAATGACAATCTGTCTTTATTACATTATAATGTTCACAACTAGAAGAATGTCTGAGGGATCGGTTTTGTAGCCGTGTTTCCATGTACACATGAGCGATATTCTCATTAAACAGAAATGTGTATGAAGTCAGTTGACGTTAAGCAAGTCCATATATAGTCGTGTTTACAATCTGACTCAAAATATCTATAAGAAAATACAAAACATTCGCATGCCAACCCTGTAACTAGCAATAGTACGTCATACTGTTATGTCTGATGATGACATCGAACTACTACTAAGATTAAAGCTATGGTAAGCAAGACTGGAGAAACCAGCAATGCCAAATTTCGAGTTAAAAAAGTATCCAACTATAAAATCCTCCACCTTCCCTTGAGACCTCCCTCCAAAACACATGAACGCGCTCTGCCTGATTAGCGCTGCACGACGAGGCCACGTGTTGGGAATTGAGAGTATTGTCATTGTATCCAACTACCTCATGTCTAATTCACATGTTAGAACACACCGAACGTTCTGTAAACATGGCTATTGTTAGAACCACAGCTGTTGCCTCGCTGTCTAGCTTTAGCAATACGCCTGCAATGTGTCTGAGAGCCGGTCATGTTAAATAGGTGTATGGGCGTAGTGTGCACAGGTACGCATGTGGGTACGTTGACAGGCAGGTAGACCGTCCAGGTAATTTATTTTCACCAAATCAAAGGATTTGTTGTTGTTTTTTTACAGCCCTGTGACCACTGAGATCACAGATTTCTTTCATTTTAGTGCTGGAGCATTTAATTTATTTGATGCTGTCTTGATGGAGAAAGAATTTCAAGAAATCTAGCAAAGATGCTTCTAAAATAAATTTGCCTTCCCTAGTTTTAACATCGACCTGTAGCACACGTGTAGCGACCTGTAACACACGTGTAGCGACCTGTAACACACGTGTAGCGACCTGTAACACACGTGTAGCGACCTGTAACACAGCAACTTGCAACAAGTAGTAGCAATCTGTAACAAGCTGAGGCAGCCTGTAGCGCACGTGTAGCGACCTGTAACACACGTGTAGCGACCTGTAACGCACGTGTAGCGACCTGCTGGCAACCTGTAACAAGCTGTAGCAACCTGTAGCACACGCGTAGCGACCTGTAACACACGCATAGCGACCTGTAACTCACGCGTAGCAACATACATGTAGCAACCTGTACCATACTTGTAGCAACATATAAGAAGCTGTAGCGACCTGTGCCATGTTTGTAGTTACCTGTAACAAGCTGTAAAATACTGGACAACTGCCATGGTCAACAGACTTCTTGCGCAACACATTTTAATCTGCCACAAGCACATGCAGATTATTTTTTTCCCCCCCGTCCACTTAACATCAATGATAGAACAATATCATAGACACACAGTGTAAATATGGAAGTCCATGCTTAAATGATACACTACATCAAAACAATGCCCAAAGCAATAATCTGAAATTATTCTATCATAAGTCTAAGCACTTCCTCTGTTTATTTTATTTATTTATGTCAACATGGATGGTTTTTTTTTTTTTTGCTTTTTTGTTGCCAGTTTATAAAATCTTATGGGTAATTTTTCAGGAAAAACTCGATAGTAATTCCATTTGTGTCCTGCATCCTCTGTCATACAAGTGACTGGCCTTTTCACCAAACAAAATGAAAAGTGTGTGTGTGTGTGTGTGTGTGTGTGTGTGTGGATAAGGAGAAGAGCAGCTGTGGTTTGTCAGTTTAGCGAGAGCTTTGCTGTTTACATCCTGTCTTTGTGCTAGCATTCCTTTCTGAAGACTCTTCACTGAAGATTCTCTTTTTCTTTTCCTTTGTTTTTCTTTGTTAATTTTTTTTTTCTTTCCACATTCCTGGAATGATGTTAGCTGTTCACACCTATGAACCAAAATACACCAAGCAATTCATTACACAGAAAGCAAAACAACACACACACACACACACACACACACACACACACACACACACACACACACACGCACACTGAGTGTGACTCAGTTCTGTATCTGACTCAGAGCTGCTCAGAAGCACAACCAGTCATCTGTGTGTGTGTGAGTGTTGGTTTGTGGGTGTGGGATTGGCTGTGTGGGAGCTCTTGCTCTGCAGAGTAGCGTGTGTTTGTCGTTGTAGGCGTGGTCTTTGTGCCTGTCATACCCAGTTAATTAGGCATGGTCTGGTGCCTGTCACTCCTAGTGAAGTATGTTTGAACTGTGTTTCTGTTACTTCTGATGAAGTAGGTTTTGGCGTGTGTGCCTGTCAGTCTCGTTGAAAGAGGTGTGGCCTGTGTGACCATAACTCTTAATAAAGTAGGTGTGGCCTTACTTTCACTCCTACTAAACACATTGATGTGTGAATTCAAATTTATTTATTTATATGGTTCTTTTTGTTTTGTTTGTTTGTTTAGCTCGGATTCAGAGGGTCACTTCGAGACGCCTGAGACGGAGTCGCCTGTCCATCAACCACTGGCTGCTCCATCAGTTCACACTGCGGGTAAAGGGCAAAACGTTTCCTCAACTTTTTCCTCAATGCACACACACACACACACACACACAGATATATAGACAATGCTATATTTTCTATCCTCTCTCTGTTGTTGCCTTAGCAACAGTAGTGAGTGTGAAAATCACCTGAAGATAGACCCTACCATCTGTGTGTGAGTTTGACACGTGGCCATGAGCAGTGAATCTGCAGCAATGTGATTGGACACAGATGGCTTCTGCCAGCATGTTATTAAGCTTCTTTAAACACTCATAAAAGTTCAAAGCAGAAGCAGCACTACTATAAAGCAGCACAGAGTCAGCACAGAGTACCAACACGCTTGAAAAGAACTTAATGGAAGAACACAGACATGTAGTTTGCTTATGTTTGTTCAGTTGCTTTTGTTGGCTTGTTAGTTTTTTACTTTTGTTTTAATTACCTGGTTGACCATAGCTTGCTTTGGCTCACTAGCTAGCTAGCTTAACTTTTGCGTTCTAGGTTGCTTTTGCTTGCTAGCTCTTCCAGAACATTTCAGCGTTATGGCATTAAAGTCTGTTTTCTTTTCAGTTATTGCCAGGGATCTATAAAGACTTTTTAAAAATAAATATACCGACAGCACGTTTACGGATTTTCACGATTTTCGGCTGTAGGAAGTTTACCACTGACATTTCCATTCAGAACATTGTGTGAACAACAACATTACTGCAGCACATTTTTAGGCTCACAGTAACATTATATTTATAACATTGCACCCTAACCTTGTTCGAAGGTGTTCACTTGTTACATCGCTCAGATTTCAGACACACTCGGAGGGGGGGGAAAAATTTCTAGAGAGTTGTTAAAAAGGTTTGGTGAGATTTTCTTTTTAACAACACTGTGTGATGTATGCAAATTAGACATGGTTATGATGTCATCATGCAGTCTAGGGAATTAATGATATTTCAGTGAGCCAGTAGCCACTTTTGGGGAGATTTATTTAGGAACACTGTGTGACGGATGCAAATTAGACGTGTGTATTAGGGATGTGAATCTAACAACAACTCAGGATTCAATTCGGTGACGATTCAATTCAGAATCGATTCTCGATTCAAACCGATTTTTGATTCATAACCATTACAAACAAAGGGAGCCA
>JBCNYH010000026.1:36482561-36495667 GCA_039654325.1 Tandanus tandanus
TGTGTGTGTGTGTGTGTGTGTGTGTGTGTGTGTGTGTGTGTGTGTGTGTGTGTGTGTGTGTGTGTGTGTGTGATAATCAGAAACATGCCTGAGAAACATAATCATGTCCCTTAAAGCTGATTAACGCTGCACATGCATCCTAATC
This sequence comes from Tandanus tandanus, assembly GCA_039654325.1. NCBI lineage: Eukaryota > Metazoa > Chordata > Actinopteri > Siluriformes > Plotosidae > Tandanus > Tandanus tandanus. The sequence continues at coordinate 36,482,707 of JBCNYH010000026.1, forward strand.
TGTTCAAGGACGCCTACTAATAACTGTGTCTCTGTCTCACCCACACACACCCACACACACACACACACACACACACACACACACACACCATACCTTCATCCAAGGCAACTTACAGTTGATGCAGCCTTGAGTTATGTCAGAAAAAAATCATTAAAGGAATACTACAGTGGAGTGTGTGTGCGGCAGATGTTACATTTCTATCCTGTTCAGACATGCTGTGTGAGAGAGGATACTCCATTCTCTAATGGGACACCACCAGTCCGTCAGAGGGCATCATGAACACACATTCGCACACTCAGTCACACCTAGGAGCAATTTATCATAGCCAGTCCACCTCCTGGCATTCTCCTGGGAGGTTGGAGGAGGAAACCAGAGAACCCTGAGGAATGCACACGGACATGAAGACCACATGTGATATGCATGAAATGCAATGCAGACAGTGATCTGAGCTAGGAAGTGAAAAGGGGACTCTGGAGCTGTGAGGTGGCAAAGCTCAAAGCCCTCTAGAAAAATTATTTGGTCAATCCGTAGTGTTCTCGTCACACCCGGTGTTCCTGGGATAGGCTCCTGAATCACTGCAAATCCTGACCAGAATATATGAACATATATAAACTAGGGTGTGTGTGTGTGTGTATGTGTGTGTGTGTGCTACAGAGTGAGAGCATGGAGAAGACCAGCCCTAATCTTGACTCCATTGCGCTCAGTGAGATGGACAAAGCTGCTGTTCTGACTCTTATCAGAGAGGAGGTTGGTTTTAATATAAAAATAAACAAATAAATGCATCAGAAACCTCAATATATTAACATTTTAGCATTAGCCTAACTGTCAGTGTATTTACAATAGGTATGTTTCCTCATACTTCAGCTGTTACTCAAATAGGCACACTGCTGTAAGAATGGCACTGACAACAGCATCCACACTTGCAGAAATTAGCATTATCCTAGCATCAGTTACGTCGGTGGGCTAAAAACTCCCAGGCTAGATAAGAAAGAGTAATGCTAGAGTAGTAAAACTCGAGCGTTTTTATACGAAGAGGATCCAAGCACTGCAACACTGGTGGAAGAAGTTTGTAGGTCGGATGGGCGACTATGTTGAAAAGTAAACCACATTTGATCTAATTTGACCATTGCGTCATAGTCAGCCTATGAACTTTTCAGCTCACCCTCATATACGGCAAATGGGAGCGCCGTATAAAGTAAATGACAAGGTGTTAATGTTGAATGCTGCTGTGTTATGGGGACTTAATAACGGGAAGAGCTTAGTGGGACCAAATAGAATTAATATTTTTGCTAATTATTAGCATAAATTCATGTGTATTAACTGGAAGCATTTAGCTTCATAACTTGAATGCTAAGCTAGCTAGTTAAAGGATTTCTTAGATACGGTTTAATAAAAGCATTGTGTGTGTGTGTGTGTGTGTGTGTGTGTGTGTGTGTGTGTGTGTGTGTGTGTGTGTGTGTGACCAAAGATAATCACAAAAGAAATTGAGGCAAATGAGTGGAAGAGGAAATATGAGGAGAGCAGAATGGAGGTGTTAGAGATGAGGTAAACCATAGCTCCCATAATGCAATTCTTCAATGAGTCAAAAAGCAAAAAAAGTAATGATTATGTTTGTGTGTGTTTCCTAACAGGAAAATAGTGGCTGAGTATGAGAAGACAGTAGCCCAGATGATCGGTGGGTCATGGATAGCATACTATCATCCTGCCCTAACCATGTTCATGCTAATCATGCTAATCATATATTTCAGCGATATACACAAGCTAGGAAGTAAGCTAATCATGTTGTCGTTAAGGATAGGCCGGTCTCACAAACGCTGATCCAATTAGCATTCTAGGTACACTTTTTATTCTAGAATAACTTTGAAGTGATATGAAATAGCCACACCAGCTAGCCAGTAAGCTAATGATAACATTTATGGGTTAAATACGTCTGGGCTAATTACACATACTGCTCTACCTCACAGAAGACGAGCAGAGGAAGAACATGGGCTCACAGAAGAGCGTCCAGCAGCTGATAACAGAGCGGGATCAGGCTCTCTCCGATCTCAACTCTGTCGAGCGCTCGCTTTCTGATCTGTTTCGGCGCTATGAGAACATGAAGACCGTCCTGGAGGGGTTCAAAAAGGTAAACATCTCACACAGTGATGATTTTTCAACATACTCCTTCTAGGAGCAGGCTGGCTAGCTAGCTAATGTCAACATTGGCATTATTTTAATTAGATATGTGAATCATGTTTTATTAAGATACTCTAAATCACAATCATGCTAATCAGAAATTATTTCCATGGTTATGCTTAGCTGGCTAAGCTATCCATGAATGCAGCCTGTGCAGCTTGATAATTGTTGACTGTAATTCTAGATTTTGTGTTAGCCCGTTATTACTATACTATAACACTAGTTTTTGTGTTAGGTTATGTTCATTTCTCTGTTAAATTGTTCACTTGTTAGCCTGTTTATGATGATGCTAGTTCTTATGTTAGCTTCTGAAAATAATGCTAATTTCTCTGGTAACTTGTTTATTAAAATGCTAGTTCTTGTGTTAGCTTCTGAAAAAATGCTAATTTCTCTGGTAACTTGTTCATTAAAATGCTAGTTCTTGTGTTAGCTTCTGAAAATAATGTTAATTTCTCTGGTAACTTGTTTATTAAAATGCTAGTTCTTGTGTTAGCTTCTAAAAATAATGCTGATTTCTCTGGTAACTTGTTTATTAAAATGCTAGTTCTTGTGTTAGCTTCTGAAAATAATGCTAATTTCTCTGGTAACTTGTTTATTAAAATGCTAGTTCTTGTGTTAGCTTCTGAAAATAATGTTAATTTCTCTGGTAACTTGTTTATTAAAATGCTAGTTCTTGTGTTAGCTTCTGAAAATAATGCTAATTTCTCTGGTAACGTGTTTATTAAAATGCTAGTTCTTGTGTTAGCTTCTGAACTATAATGCTAATTTCTGTGTTTTGTCCGTCTCCTCTTCTTACTAATGCTGGTTCCTCTTGTTTTTTTGTTTATTTGTTTGTTTGTTTTTTCTTGTTTGTTTTTTCATGCTCAGAATGAGGAGGTGCTAAAGAAATGTGCTCAAGAATATTTAGCACGTGTGAAACAGGAGGAGCAGCGTTACAACACACTCAAAATCCACGCTGAGGAGAAACTTGACAAGTAAGACTAATCAGGAATACACCACATGGAATAAACGGACTTCACAAAAACCATTAAGAGTAATTAGAGTAGTTGTGTGTTTAATGAATAAAAGGTGAAGAATGAAAATCTTTATTGTAGCAGCTTGTTTAGCTCATCTGTGTACCTCAGGTGAACTGGTTGTGTGTTGTGTATGAATGTAGTGTGTTTTTGACCAAATGGTGTGACATATTACTTCTACATGTTTGACACACAGTGTATGGCGATAGTGGTTAGTGAAGGTGTTGACACACACAACACAATGGAGCCGATATAAAGTACCTTTAACACACCTGTGCTGTAGGGCGAATGAAGAGATTGCTCAGGTGCGAGCGAGGGCGAATGCAGAGTGTATGGCGTTGAACGCTAGCCTGAGGAAGGAACAGATGAAGGTGGAATCTCTTGAAAGAGCACTTGAACAAAAGGTAAATATTTCAACATGCAGCCATATAATAGTAATTTAATAATAAACTTTATAATATTATTATTATTATTATTATTATTATGTTAATAATATTTACACCTCTGGGTTAGAGGTGCCAACTCTCTCTCCTGTCAATCACAGTTACAGTAGACAATCACAGGCATATCTGAGCTCATGTATGTGGAAGAGGGTGAATAGTTATTTTCACTGAATGTGTTACACCACCCTGTAATGGATGTGCCAGGCTTCATGCTGTGATAGGTGGAATTGAAAGATGACCAAATTCAGGGAGAAATGAGAAAATATCTAATCATTAACTTCTTAAACAAAAAACCCCGAACGCATTCCTCATGTATAGGCCATGAGTGCTTTTTTCTTTTTTTTCTTTTTTTTTCTTTTTTAGAATCAGGAAATGGAAGAGCTCACGAAGATCTGCGATGAACTCATTGCCAAACTCGGCACCACAAACTGAGCACAGAGCACGCTTGGATTTCATCCTTGAGCTCAATTCCTGACTGAACCCCACCTTCCTTCACACTGCTTCACCTCCAGTATAATCCTGCATGTCTGGATCTGTCTCCAACATCTGGGGCATAGAACTGCAACATCAGCTAAAGTAATGCACCTGTAATAGAGACTCTTTAGAGAGTTTGACATGTTAACAAGGCAGTCTGTACGAATCGTCAGCGCTAACTGCAGTTTCTACACGATTCATGAATTTAAAGGCATTAGTGCTTTGTGACGACTCTGCTTTGGACACAGTGAGTTTCATCCATGAGGCAAACGTGTGGGTGTGTGGGTATCTTCCATCCTTGTGTGTGTCATCCTATGTTACAACATGCACTTTGTAATATGTATATATATTTGTGTGTGACCAAGTGAGAGAGAGAGAGAGAGAGAGAGAAAGAGAGAGAGAGAGAAAGATGATGACTGTATTTTCCAGACTATAAGATTTTTAATTTCACATAAACCTTTTTGGATTTTGACCTAAATATCTGAGTTGTCATGGCAACCAAAAGCTTAGACAAAGCAAAAAGAAGTCTTATTCGCATAGCTGTTGGAAGATAAAAGATGCTCGGTGATTTCCAGTGCTAGGCTATGTATGTAAATAAAATGCACCTGGACGTACTGATGAAGAAAAATATTAGTTGTGATGAAGCAGGGGTACTGTTACCACGACAAAGTTTATTGTTCGTATACCGCACTTTGGCAACACTAGCAATGTTTTATCTGTTAAAGAGCGACGCAGCATACTTGTTAGCTATTGTTTTGTTGTATTTAGTTTTGTGAAACATCACTAATTACATTATATCAGCAGCAAGCAGTCGTTCCCTCACCAGCCTTTCTTTTTTCTCTCTAAAATTCTAGTAAAAAAATTAGTAAAAAAAAAAAAGTCCTGTGGAAATTTTATAGCGGAGCTCCATAGTTATGTAAATGACGTTAAGCCATGAACTTGATTTTGTTGTTTCGTCTGTGCTCATGTGCCCATACAGGCAACCCAAGGCACTTGGAGAAATGAGTTTTCGAATAACATTGAAAAGACAGTAAGTTATATTATGGCTGCTTCTTTACTGTGAATAAATGCAAACATTTTAGGAGCAGTTATATTACCTACATATACAGTATATAGTGTTGTTTTAGCGGTAGTGATTGACCAAAGAAAGGCCCTTTCAACAACTCTTATAGTCTGGAAAATATAGCAAATATGTGTACAAATATCTGTGTTTGTGTGTACGTGTGTTTGTGTGTACGTGTGTGTGTGTGTGTGTGTGTGTGAGATAAAAGGGTCCATGCACTCATATGTTTCTTGCTCGCTCCACAAAACCTCCTGTGCCAGTGCCAGTGCAATCCCATGATGCACACATTTTACTGTAAATAAGAATTTATTACATGTTTATTTTGTTTTATTGAAAAAGTTTATGGTTCGGTTATTTTCTGGGAAATAATAAAAAAAAAACAATGAGAAAATCATGCTAACAAAAATTAGTGTGTGTGGCAAGGCTATGTAAAGATTTGTGTTACAAAAGTTTATCTTTTTTGATAAAATATTATTATCACATTTAATAATGCACTAATCCTATAGTCAGGACAGCTATTAGGTCTAGAATGTTCCTGGTTTGGCAAAGACGGAGCTTAGACGAACTGGATTAGCCTTGATGCTATCCTTTCTTTTCACTGCCTAACGGTTCAACATTAAATTTATACAATTAATAATTAGTCACTTAGCACTGTGCTAGCATTATCTAGCTACTTAGCAAATAGTCACATTACTGCTCTAAAAGTAGCTATATGTTAAGTATTTAGCCACTATTTCACTTGTATGTTAGTTAATGACCATATTGTGTCATTAAAACAGGTAACCAAGTTTGCTAGCTAGCTGAAGAACCTGAGGTAAAATATTTATCGCATACTTCAATCAGTACATTAATATGGAAGTTAAGAGAGAGGTCAGTGCTGGTGCTGCATGAGCAAGTTTTGTGTTTGGCTAACCAGATGCGACTGGAGCTCCGCCCCTTGTCTGTTCAGCGACATTTTAAACGTTGCCGTTGTTAGTTACGTGAATTAATCAGGTGTGATGCACAAAGAGATCAACCTCTGATATTTTATTCAATCTTCTTTCTATGAAATTATTATTTTTAAACCTTTAACTAATTACACTTTAAGCACTTCAGAGGAATCAGGAAGAACCGTTTAGCAAATGGCGAATGGTCTCCCCCCCCCAACAGTTTAAAACATTTTCACTGCTTGAAATCTTTGATTCATTTTCGTGTTTTGCTTGTGTTTCAGTACTGCCTTTGACCTGCCCTGGTTGACTTCACCTAAGCTTATTAGATTGTCTTGTTTATGTGTACATAGGCTGACAAACCTGTGGTACTTTTCTTCGGATAGCTATTTGCCACATGAGATAGCATGCTAGTTATTAACTTAGCTATTTAGGCAGTTAATACAGTGTTTACAGGGGGGGGGGGGGGATTACAAATTGCCAAGGAAATTGTAAATATCATCATATTTTGTAAATAATTACAGAGTAAACCAGCTGATTAGCATGCTAATGGCCTAGCAATGGTGTAAATCTCTAAGAACATTGCTTTAGCATGTGTTGCACACTCCTTAGCATGTGTTGGGGCAATAGAAATAAAACGTACTTCATTTTCCAGACCTTAAAACACTCGTGTGATGTGACGGGAAGTCAACAAGGGTGTGTTGAAAAAGGTATTGGATCACGTCAGCTCTGTATAAGAACAAAATATTTTTATAAAAATTCTGTTCGACTGACAATCTGCCTTTTGCTCTGTGCCTGTTGCCAAAGTGACAGCAGTCAAGCTGCCGATGTTGTATCCCTTGTATCCCACAATTCCTTGCGTGTCATGTGCAGTAGCTGCCAAAATGTGTGCACGAAGTAGATGAGCTGATACACAGCTTTGGTTTACACCTCAAATCGCATTCAAGACAGATTTTTAGAAAGAAGTGTCCTTCTCTGAGATCAATCTCATCGTTTTGTGTACCATATGAAAGCAAAGAAAACCTGGTGGACGCTCCATCCTTCCTTCCTTCTTACTTTTCCTGTTGCCTCTCATTCTTTCTTCAATACACTGTAACAAGCTTTTGCTGTATGTTAAAGAGCAATAGGGAGTTTAACCATGATGTAAGGATTTGATAAGGACATGGCTATGGCTTATAGCGCTGAACTCTGACTGGTGTGTGTGTGAGTGTGAGTGTGTGTGTGTTCATGTTTGTACTGTGTGAAAGAAACCTGCACAAAAATCATGTTTACTAATATATTCAATCTCCATATTCTATTCTGTATTTTGTGCATAAAGTGTTTCCTGAATTAAAGGTATTAGAACATATTAGTCTGCCTCTTAGTGATTTTATTTAAAAAATAATAAATGAATAAATAAAATGTATGCATACATAGTTGATGTCTTTCATTTGAAATGATTGACCTTGACCATATCTGTGCTGCATTTAAGCGAAAAGTAAAAATTAAAAATATTGCTAAAGTAAATTGGTGGCTTCCAAGTGATACAACAGAAAAGTGTTTGTTTACTCTCAAATGTGATTCTTAATAATAATAATAATAATAATAATGCAGCCATCAATGGCCAGGAGCCATTGGATCCACACTGACTCTCATAGTGGGAGGGATTATGTTCTGTATCCCCTGTCAATCAAAGAGACAATAGCAAATCATAGGCCTCTTTGAGGTCATGTATGTGGAAGAGGGTGGATGAGCACTGCCATTTTTCACTCAGTGCCTAATCTAGAACGAGTTCCACTCATTTCAACTGGTGCACAACAACTCAAAATTGCTGCTCCCAAAATGTATGAAAAGCAAGCAAAGCAGATGTGTTTTTGTTCAGCATTATTTTTTCTTGTAAATAATACCCCGATAACATTGCAAAAGGTGTAACCCCTACTACAGCTATATAACGTTTGCTTCTCAAATCTGTCAGAATGTCCTGAACTTAAGGTGCATAAAACAGCAAAAATATGAAAGGGAGGCTGGGAGGTGTGTGGAGGAGTAGAACAGGGAGGTTCAGAGATTAACCAAGAGGACGTGACCTGGTGGTACCAGACACTGACCGACTGATATCTAGTGAATGAGAGCACTGAAAACAGTAGTACTTTCTTCCTCTTCCCAGAATTCATATCACTCCACACCACTCTATCTGATGTACATATTTATGTCATTCGTACCTGTTTTGGATTACCTAAGTGGGATAAAGTGGAAGATAAATGAGTTTTTTCCATGCTATTAACCGATTTCTACTTATTTCTTGTAACTCTAGTTTTTGTCACTGATAAAAAACCTCAGAGAAACATCTCATGAAATAACGACATGCTCTTATTTCTCGCTCATGTAGGTGATATGTGCTGGGTTACTGAGCCGTTGAACTGAATCAGGTCAAGATAAGCTTTGCTCTTCAATAATATCATATGACAGGGATGATTAGTCTTAAAATGAGGACTGACCTTGTGTCCTGGTGTTAAGGACATTCTATATATCACAGCACTGTTAGTACTCAATCTGTATGTATGTACATCATACATATTTTACTTTTTATCTTTGAAACACATTTCTGTATATTGTATATGAGTTGTAAGGGTTGTATGGAAATACACTGAAATGAGCAGATTAGGTGTAATGCGGCCATTTGGGCAGCAGATTGTCCCAAACCGTCCGTCGCATCAAAATGTTTCACTTCTACACTGCAACAATCAGATATAATTTTGCCTTTATATACTTATTCACATATAATAGTCAGTAACTCATCTGAGCTCATCTGCTGATGATGACAAGCACGTATTAGAGCTGTTAAGCCGTGAAAAGCTCACACTCGGATTAGAACGGGAAGATTCACGCGTCTGAACGTCTACACTCGTCCTCCGTCTGCTAAAACATGAAGACTCTGGTCATTCTGCTGCTACTGCTGAGCGCCGCACTACACAGTATGTATCATAAGAGCTATACATGCTAGAGAGAATTTTATTTAGATATTCACTGATAAAAAAGTTGCCATAGGAGTGATAGCTGGTGTGTTTACAGATATAGCCATGAAAAAAAAAAAAAAATTATGAAAAACTGGAACTCAAACTGGAAAGTGGAACTGTTAGAGTAGTGGGAAAATTATGTCTGAGTAGTGTGTGATATTACCCATTATGCACTGCATGTACTGTACCTCTGATATACAGTACTTCCACATTAAGTACAGTGAACAAATAAGTTTGAATTTATTGCTTAACGTGTATATTTTTCACGGTACTCCTGGCCTCTGTGTTCATGACAAACTTCTTTGCCCTGTATACTGGAGTGAACAGTGAACTAGCGAGCAAGGCAAAGGTTTCAGACACAAGGCATAGATGTAGAAGGAGAAGGTTGTTTAGAAAAATGTTACTAAAACTTCTTCCTTTCTTCCTTTTAAGGAATAAATTTATATATAGAACTCTATATTTTTAATCTATAGTCTATATTTCTATCTTAGGTAGGCAAATTATTGTAGAGTTCAGTATCCTAATTGGTGGCCCTCTTATGCATTGTTTTCTGTGCATTGTGTGTGTGTGTGTGTGTGTGTGTGTGTGTGTGTGTGTGTGTGTGTGTTTGAGAGACAGAGAGAGAGCCTGTCTTATCATGTTGATCTCATGTCAGCTGTGTTCTCTTGTCCGGCGTGTAAAGGCGAGGCACTGAAGTGTTACACCTGCGTCGCAGCCAATCAGGATGAGTGTAACCGACAAGGTTTAAGCGTGTGTCCTGCTAACTCCGATGCCTGCGCCACCATCACAGGGGCCAGTGAGTGTACACAATACACACACACACACACACACACACACACACACATTCACTATTTTACTATTACTGTGAGGACCTTCGACTGATGTCAAAATTAATGCAGCTAATTACATCTTCACTAACTAAATCCAGGTCTAGCTATAACTTTAGCACATGTAAAAGCTGCAATATTTGAAATTTATGTTCAAAATATCCCCCACAAAGTTTAAAGCTGTCAGATTTTCTTATCCATGTAGAGACCTTTACTTTCCAATAAGATTAAAACGTACCGCGTACATGCAGTTCCAGATCTATCCACAAGGTGGAGCCATATAATTAAATTACCTTCATTAGTTTACAGTTACAACTAGTCAACAGGTTTTAGTGTTTTAATGGTTATATTATTAACAGTTCAAAATGAGTCACAAATAACTGTGTGTGTGTGTGTGTGTGTGTGTCATAACAATAACAACAAGATTAATAATTATTATTTTTCATTTGATTCTCCAAAGTGATTTATCCTATATTAGGGTCACATGGAGTCTGGAGCCCATCCCAGCCAACTCCAGACATAGGCAGAGTACACCCTGAACAGCTTTCCAGACCATCACAGGGCAACACACACATAACCATAACATAATCCTCACATTCACACCTAGGGGCAATCCAGAACGTCCGATTATCCCAAACTTTGGAGTGGGAGGAAACCAGAGTACCCAGAGGAAGCCCACGCAAGCATGGGGAGAACATACAAACTTCACACAGAAACACCTTCACCGGGCATGGAGCTCAAACCCAGGACCTCCTTGCTGTAAAGCTGACGTGCTAACCACGACACCCTATTATTATTAAATTACCACTACTACTTACAACAACACCAATGATATTAGTTGATTTTTTTTTTTTTTTAAATCATGATATTCATCATTATCATGTTGTTGTCATCATCATCATCGTCGTCGTCACCATCCATGGTCACCAGTTCAATCCTGAGCTCAGGTTACTTTCCCAGGAGTTTCTGTGAATGATCAACCATGTCCACTTCCAGGATTCTGGTTTCCTTCCACCTCCTAGTATGTGGGACCCTTACACTAAATTCCCACTATGTGTTCGTGAGTGTGTGACTGCTTCCCTGTATTGGATCTGGACTGGCGTTCCATTCAGGATGTAATTCCCGGAACAGCCTCCAGATTCGGGATAAAGTGCAGAATGAATTCACTACAGAATTGACACTATATAGTTTTCATTTTGACTTGAACTACTGAACTGAAGACTATTTTTCCAGACTTTGGGGGCGATGGAAGGAAACAGTCTTCCCCCTGCTGAGCATGTTAATGCAGGAAACACTCATGCCCTGGATGTATATACAGTACAGTGGTTTTACAGTTTTAGTCTCCTGTGGAGGTAAACATAAACTGTAGTGTGTCTTACTAATGAACTTTGACCATAGAACCAGTCTGATTCCTAATTACAGAAAAGTTTAAAATAAATACTGTAGCTACAGACATGCATGAGTCACTTTCCGTCCTTGACATCATCAAACATAACATAAATGAGAAAAGCAAAGTGTGTTCCATTGTTAATTCAGACATAAAATGTGGCAGCAAGCCACAGTTTCAATCTCCTCCACCCTTTCGCCAGAACAGCTAGAGCTTTGTATGGATTTATCATTTCTGTAGAAACAGATGAACCCTCCCCCTGTTCTGTCGTGACTCATCACCAGCCCGTCTCTTCGGACTTTACAGCGATGCAGCTGCAGCACACGTACTCACTGTCTCCAGTCCACCTTCTCTTCAGCATGAACACAGAAATCGTATTTGGTTGGAATTAAAATATGGAATCGGCTCTTTAAGTAAACTATGTGTTTACACTGATGTAAAAATCACTTTTACCATGGTTCCAATTTTTATTTATTTTTTTTGGGTGGGGTGGGGAGGGGTTTTGGGGTGGAGATATCTGTAGGAGTTCCAGGTTTAGAGTCTCTGGTTCAATCTGTGTGGATTATAGATATTTCTCTGTGTGTACATATGGGTTTTCTCAGGGTTCTCCAGTTTCCTCCCATCTCCAAAAACATGCAGGTTGTAGGATTTGCTACTCTAATTTGCTAGCTGTAAATATGTGTGTGAATGTTGCCCTGCGAAAGACTGGCGTCCCATCCAGAACGTGTCCCCGTCTCACTCCTGGGATAAGCTAGTGATCCACTGCCACCCTGAAATAGGATAAGATTAATAAATTCATTTCAAACTCTCATTCTGAGCTAAATAAAAGAGTCGTGTTTGATCGGTGGCCCTGTCTTAAATCACTCGTGTGTGTGTGTGTGTTTCTCCTCTACAGATTCCGTGATGAAGTCGTGCTCCTTTAAATCGTTCTGTGATAAATCCCACATGAGTAATGGAGGAGTGAAGTTGGAGTGCTGCTTCGGTGATGAGTGTAACGGGCCGCACCGTGCTCACAGTCACGGGGAACACGGCAACGGCGCTGTGGCTCTGGGCTCCAGCAGCCTGAACCTGCTCCTGGGACTGCTGATGATCCGAGCTGCTCTCAACGTCGTGTAAAATCCGAAAACCACCCGAATAAAAGATCATTTAGTTCTGTAGTATGAGCTTTTGGAATGTGAAATTGCACGGGTTAATGATGTTTATAGGAAACGTACATTAACAGTAAAGTTTTGGACACACGTTCATGTCATTTTTTATAAATCTCTACTGGTTTATAACAGTCATGAAAATATTTAAACTACAAGAAGTACGGTAGAAGGAACGGATCAGTAGTGTAAACCGAAACTGCTTTAAATGATGTTAAATTATTGAAAGTTCCTGTTCCTGGAGCTTTGTACACTCTTGGCATTTTTTCAGCTTGCTCTATTAATAAAGTTCCTTTCTTAATCTTCCCAAATAGACTGAGGTCTTAACTTTTATGTTTTTTATATATGTTGTGTATCTGGGGTCAGGCATTTATTCTTGTGTGTGTGTGTTTGTGTGTGTGTGTGTGTGTGTGTGTGTGTGTGTGCGTGTGCGTGTGTGTGTGTGTGTGCATTTGATCTTCTGCCCACTAGTGGCTCTTGACTTCTGCTCAATTTTTTTAAAAAATTTGTCTTTT
>JBCNYH010000026.1:36508488-36524072 GCA_039654325.1 Tandanus tandanus
GTAAAAAGTTCAACAGTGAAGGTAAGACCACCACGGATCCACAACCAGGTCGACCTGGACCATCAGAAAGATGCCTTCGCTCCGTGAAGACAGCAGTGGAGAAAAATCCCCGATCCAAGGCTGCAGACATTGCAGAAGACATCCAAACCAGCTCAAAAACTGTTACGCGCTATCTTCATCAAATGGGCTATTAGCAAGACGCAAGCCTCTTCTTCGACCAGCAAATATTCTTTCTGAAATTTTTGGTGTCTATTTACTTATGTCCGGTCTCTGTACAGGCTTATCAATCCTCAAGACTGATTGATATATGTGGGGAGGCTAGTTTGTCTGATCCGATCCCACCAAAGTACAAATTGCTGAGAAAGTTAATACTGGCTATGAAAGAAATATATCTTCTTGTGTATTGGGCTGCATAGCCGTTGACTGGCCAGAGTGTCACATGCTGGCTCTTGTTCACTGCTGAACTGGATCATGGAGCAGTGGAAGAAGGGGGACTGGACTAATGATTTGCATGTGTGTTGCTTACATAAAGAATAGATGGCACCAGGATGCACTATGGGAAGGAGGCAAGCCAGCGGAGGCAGTGTAATGCTCTGGATAATGTTCTGCAGGAAAACCTTGGATCCTGGCATTCATCTGGATGTTACTTTGAAGTACCACCTTCCTAAACATTGTTACAGACCAAATATGGCCATTCATGACAACAGTACTCCCTGTTGGCAATGGCAATGTCCTCTTTCTGCAGGATATTTCTCCTGCTACACTGCAAACAATTGTTTAGGAATGGTTTGAGGAACATGACATTACAACAAAGAGTTCAAGGTGGCCTTTAAATTCCCCAGATCAGTACCTGATCATGCATCTGTGGGATTTGTTGGACAAAAAAGTCAGATCCATGGAAGCCACACCTCACAACTTCTAGAACTTAAAGGATCTGCTACTATCGTATGTTGGTAGCACAAGAGGGACTGAGACATATTATGCAGGTGGTCTTAATGTTATGACTGATCAGTGTATGTTATATATATTAGAAAAACATATTTTGTGTGAGATGTATTTGGTTTCTGTGCAGAAATGTGTGTTACATTGAGATTGAGAGATTCAATGGTCTGGGGAAAGAGGATATGTGTTTTACTGTGTGTTCACACTAACAAGTTATATACTTTGTTTATCTCTTTTTGAGAATCTGCCGAATGTAACTGTTATCATATGTGGGTTCATCCTGTAAATTCTTAAGAAGAAAACATGCTGAGAAAAAAGGGCTGAAACTCTAAAGAGATTTTTGGCCTGTCCTTCTGGGGAAACTCTTAAGGGTTTTATGTACAACAGATGTTTCACTTTTAGAAAAGGGGTTCCAACAAAAAAACTTCTCCTTCTTCCTCGTTGTTATCATCATCATCATGATTATAATCATCCTCCTTCTCCTCTTCTGCTTCTTTTTCTTCCTCCTCCTCCTCCCCCTCCTCCTCATCATCATCGTAATCTTTCTCCTCCTCCTACTGTTCTACTTTTTCCTTCTCCTACTCATCTTGTTCCTCCTCATCATCATCATCATAATCCTTCTCCTCCTATTTCTCTTCCACTTCTTCTTCCTCCTCCTCATATTCGTCCTCATCATAATTTTTTTTTTTTTTTTTTTTAGATTCCTCCTTAAATTACTTTTACTATGTAAAGCTGCTTTGTGACAATGTCAATTGTAAAAAGCGCTATACAAATAAAACTGAATTGAATTGAATTGAATAATCATGATCCTTCTCCTCCTCCTCTTCTACTTCTTCTTCTTCCTCCTCCTCCTTATTTCTTATCAGCATCATCATCATCCTTCTTTTCCCCTTCTTCTTCTTTTTCTTCTTCCTACTTATCATCATTATCCTCCTCCTTTTCCTCCTCTTCTACTTCTTAATTTCTTCAGCTTTTCTACTTATTTTTCTTTCTTTTTCTCTTCCTCTTCTTCATTATCCTTTTCTTTTTCGATCTCTTCTTTTTGTTCTTCTTCGTTTCCCCCTTCTTTATGTTCTTATTTTTCCTCTTTTTTATAATCTTCTTCTCTTCTGGTGGAATATACACATTACAGTATTACCTGTTTAGTTAAATATATATATTTTAACCCAGAAAAAAATGGCTTTGATAGTTGTTATAATTTTATCTTCAAATTTTGACAGCCAAAAGCTTCTGAGTGAGATCTAATCCACAGCAAGGAAATGAATTTTTTTGAACTAGATCCTTTGGGGGACGTTGAAGAACCTGCAGCATAGAATTTACCAGAAATTACTATTAAAATATTTGTAAATTGTGATTTTTGTAAATGGAGAAAATCTCAATTCAAATACAAATCTTCAGTCCTTAACAGAGGAAGTGTTGTTTGTTCTGTGTTGAGTGTAAACACAGCGTCGGAGTGAGAGGCAGAGCATCGCTAATGAACATTCTGGGGAAAAGACTTTTGGTTAAACTTGATGTTATGTGACATGTTGTGTTTACTGCTGAACACAAACCTGGCGGCAAGCCTGTACTTTAGAACAGAGTCGGGTTAAACGACATTAAAGAGCAAGGCAGTCAGAGTCTCCATCCGGGTGACACAACGAATGCTTTTTCTCTGGGACGCGTGGGAGCCTGCCATGTTCATTTCACTGTTTAGTTACATAAGTTCTAAAACCTCAGGGGAAACGTTACATTTGTGAAGTTGTAGACTACGTTTGATGTACTGCACATGAACCTCCTTGTTCAAAATGATTTGTTGCTAGGGAAGAGGGAAGTATAATTTGCTAATTATTTATCCTGAGGCTAGTAATTTAGCTAGCTAACACATAGCTGGTTATTGTTACAGACAGTATTACATGTAGTGACAAAAGGAATGTGACAGGAGAGGCTGTATGTTCATCATTTCTCCCAGAAGTGTTAATAAATTACTAAAATAATATTTTGTACAGCTATTATTAGATATAAATTACACATAGCATTGACCGCTAACTAAATTTCCACTGATTAGCAACTTATTTACTAGTACCTAGACTTAATAAGACTTGTTTTCTCTCTCTTTTTCTCTCTCTCTCTCTCTCTCTCTCTCTCTCTCTCTCTCTCTCTCTCTCTCCAGTAATTTGCTTGTGTGTGATGATGGCCATGCGGTCGCCCTCCGTGTTCGTAGTGGTGTGTGTGTTGGCTGTTTGTGTGTGTATGAGTGTGTGTGAGCCCATCAGTTTGCGCCTTTCTGGAGAGAAGCGCAAACACTATGAGGGCCGAGTGGAGCTGTATTATAGAGGAGCGTGGGGGACAGTGTGCGACGATGACTTCGACATCAACGCTGCACACGTAGTGTGTAGACAGCTCGGGTACCTTGGTGCTGTCTCTTGGTTTCCGTCTGCCAAATACGGCAAAGGAGAAGGTATGTGTGTGTGTGTAGGGGGTGTGTATTTGCTTGATCAGGGTACTTGTTGAAAGAGTCATGATGAGGCCATTTTTAAGCATGAAGGGTGTGAACGCACATGTAGATTGATTCACTCATCGCCCATCACTTTATAACTGACATTTGGTTGCTGGTGGACATTCCATGCTCTGATTTCATTGGTGTCCCTCTTGAAAGTTTATTGGTCAATCAATTGCATTGATACCCAACCATTTTGCGTCACCATCGGCTATTCTGCCTGCCATCGCTACAAATCGGCAAATTTAATTGACCTAAGATAGTCTCTCATCATCACATCACATCATTGTTAGTTTCTTCCTGTTTAAATGCCCTAAACAAAACCAAACATGGTCTACAAACATCTTTACAATGTTACCTTCATCATAAACACAAAAATGATCTATGTTCTTGATATATGTATATAAAAGAATACACAATTTATAACTTGTTTGATTCACCCTGTGGCGGTAGGTGGCATAGTGGTTAGCATGTGCTCCTCACAGCAAGAAGGTCCCGGGTTTGAATCCTGGGCTCGTGCATTTCTGTGTGGAGTTTGCATGTTCTTCCCATGCTTGCATGAGTTTCCTCCAGGTACTCCGGTTTCCTCCCACAGTCCAAAGACATGGACGTTATGCTAATTGGCTGTTCCGAATTGCCCCTAGGTGTGAGTGTGAAAAGTTGTGTGTGTGTTCTCCATGTGATGCTCTGGCGAGCTGTTCAGGGCTGTTATACCCTGCCTTCGCCCGGTGTCAGCTGAGATAGGCACAGCCTCCCCGCGTCTCTGGTAGGAGTAAGCGGTTCGGCAAATGAGTGAGTGATTAAGTGAGTGATTCACCCTTATAGGTAGGCTAGCTAGCTAAGCAACTCAGCTGCACTGCCCCCAATCAAGACGAGTGGGACTGAAGTATCTAGTGTGGATTTGTTTTGGAAATAGTTATCCTGTATGACCAATGCTATTTTCACCCCGGTGCAAACGCACTCTCTTAAACTTATATATACAGTAAATAGGTTAATATTTGCCGAACTGATATTCGGGACGTAGGAAGGCAGGGTGAAGGTACACCCTGAACGGCTCGCCAGACCATTGCAGGGCAACACACACAACCATTCACACTCATATCTAGGAGCACTTTGTGCATGTCTTTGGATTGTGGGAGGAAACCTGACTACCCGGAGGAAACCCTCACAAGCACGGGGAGATCAGGCAAACTACACACAAAAACGCTTGAGCCCAGGACTCGATCCAGGACCTTCTTGCTGTGAGGCAGACATGCCAACGTCTACGCCACAAGAACAGAATTAATTCTCTCTTCTTAGTCACATCCCTGACAAAGAATTTCCTCAGTTAGAAATCTGCTGAGAGGAGAAACAAGAGAAATCCCTGCTGTCTCACTATTCATCTATTTCCCTGTTTCTTATTTCTGGAAAATCATTTGTTATTAGATATAACACAGGAAGTGATGGACACTGAGACAGACTATGTGTGGAGAAGGAAACCTGGTGTCTTTATTGTGTTTTTCTGCCTGTCTGGAGAGGAGATCTGTCTCTAATCGTGTGTGTGTGTGTGTGTGTGTGTGTGTGTGTGTGTAGGTTCTATCTGGTTGGATAATGTACACTGTACAGGGAGGGAGGCGTCGATTGCTGACTGTCACTCAAATGGGTTTGGAGTTTCAGACTGTAAACACTCCGAGGATGTCGGCGTTGTCTGTACGCAAAAACGAATTCCAGGATTCAAACACATCAGCACTGCCAGCAACGACATGGAGGTGAGACATACATACACACACTAAATATATACACACACTAAAAAACACCCATTAATGTTTTTCATTTGAATGGGAGTCATTATACAGTAACAATAATTTAGTTTTATATATTAATATGTAGTTCACTTATGAATAAAAGCTATTTCTTTTGTTTTGAACATGGGAACGCCACGGGCCAGGAGACACTCTGTCGAGATAGGGACAGGACAAGAATTTATAAATATTCTGATACTGGATTGAGACAGGACAGTAGTCTACTTCCGTGGCACTCTTTCGTCTGTGTCAGCTCAAGTATGCGCTGCCCTTAAAGTAACTAGGACATACTGAACCAGCTTCAAATTATTGACATTAGCTTAGTTTGTTTTTCACTGATGGGATTATGATGTGCTTTTTGTATATTTTGTATATAAACGGATTCCTTCCAGCTGTTTATTTGCTGAACTTGATCACTACTTAATATTCACGTCGATTTAAGAGTGCTTCTGTTTTCTGAAGCTCCTCATGCTTGAAGGAAGCTGGGGTCAGAGGTCATGGTAAAATAAGGGATAATATACAGAGAGTCGGACATTATCACAAAATGGACGAAGACAGAGGGCTCTTGGATCACTATTAAGGGATTTATTTAACGATCATCCGCTCGCTCTACATGATTCCGCTTATTATGTTAGACTGTATTGCTAAGGTTAATGACGCACTCCATAGCAACAGTGGATTCTACTTAACAAAGAGATAAAGAAATCAGAGACTGCTGAACACTGTAATCGACCAATCAGAATGAAGTATTTAAATGACTCATGTCTAGTAATAGCTAATGGCCAAAAACAATATAGCACCCTCTAGTGGTAAACCACCACAGATTGGTCATAAGATCATCATTAGAAAGAATCTGGTTGCAAAACACACCTGAAGCTCATCGATTCCTTTGTTACATGGAACGCTCAGATACTTATATTGATTTTATTTTGGAGAAGTTTGCAATGTAATTTTTCTGGCGTACAATTTTGCATCATATTACAATACATTTATTCAGGTTTTGGTTAGCATTTACAACACATTTAAAAAAGAAGACAAGAAGAAGAAAGAATATTCCTCTGTGGCATCTCAGGAAAGATAATAAGCTTTTTTATTAAGCAGACGGTGTAGACTGACCGGCCTTGGTTGAGTTGAATAGTCTTGTTCTATCCCTTGTCTTTGTCTCTCTGTGTAAATCTTTGTCTCTTTAATAGCTGTACATCTTTGTTATCAGCGTGTCTTCATTACTGAACTTTCCAGACGGATTTGTTCTGTTTATTGTCACTTCTAAAAGAACAGATATCCTTTTCATGTATATCTTTTTTCTTGCTTATAAATTCGCAGTGTGAGAAAGGTCAAAGGATGCCTAAACTGGGGCGTCCCCTCTCTGATGAATGTGCACATAGTTCCTGTCTGACACCAGACATAAAAATGTGTGTTTGCTGTTTACTTTTGCCCTCCGTGATCCTCTGCACGTTTGTGTGGATGTGGTTATGCTCATGGAAACCGAGGTGAGCTGTCTGTAATGTTCTTTTCCATCTCCACAACCTTGGAGGCTAATGATCTTGCCACAGATCTCTCTCTCTCTCTCTCTCTCTCACACACACACATACACACATACACACACACACACACACACTGCCCACAGCTCTCTCTAATCAGCCAGTCTTCCTCTGAAATGCGGATTCGTGGAAAGGATGACGACAGTGTCAGGGAACCCCGTCTCTCTTCCTCTGAGGAGAATCCCTTCTTTTTACACACAGTGGAAAGACTGTGTGTGTTTTATTGTCCCGCCGTGGCGTGGCGGGCACTTGAGGTAGGGGAGGCACTGGACGAGTGCATGGTGGGCGTCTTTACTTTTCCGTAACATAAAACCCCTATGCACTCCACACGTGGCCTTCTAATGGCTTAAACGCCCTCTGTCTGTCTGCGAGGTTAGTAGGTGAGTCAGACGTCTGTAGCAGAAAGTAAAGTTTGCTCTCGGCACGTACCACCAGTCGGAACAGGAACAGCTGCTCTATGTCTAACCTGCTTTAATATTCCCAACCCCCAAGCCCTAAAATTTGGGTATTTATTTACAAGTAACGCCCTGTTTTAGGGTAAGAATGTGGATGCTGTTTTTTTTAATGGATATCGGCTCATTAGTTTAAACCACACTTGTAATTTTTTTTTATTTCAATAGGAATTCCTCCTCATGCTACCTGACTTGTCATGCAGTTCATGTAAATGTAAGATTCATCTTTTTTAAATATATGTTTCACTGTTAAAGGGGACAATACTGTTAAAACAAAACATTTTTATCATCTCGAATTTGACTATTTTCTCCAAACGGTCTGGTCTAGGGACAGGACGGGCCTTATGTAATACCACATAATGTAATATCTCACAGTGTTAAAGAATTTCTGCTTCCAGAATTTTATCTGTATCATCACTAAAATCTAAAGGAGACATACACGAGCCATACTCCACCCCTCCAAAAAAAACCCCCAAAAAACCCCATTTTGCAAAAACAACGCAGTGGTGGCTCAGTGGTTAAGGCTCTGGGTTAGTGAGTCAGTGGACGGGGCCTCAGTCCCGCATGACCCTTAACCTTCAATTGGTCAGTTGTATAAAAATTTTATAAATGTAAGTCTGCCATATTCCCTAAATATAAATGTTGCTAACAGACAAACAAATGGTGGCAAAAGCGTAACCTTTTGGTGGAGGTAAAAATGCCTTAAAGAATGATTTTGACTTATTGTCATATAACGTGCCAAAAAAAATCTGCTGGCTTTATTTGATCACCTTGCCTTCATAGATATTTCATGCTATTGTAAATTACATCACCATCGATGCCATCTATGCCATGTTCTCCTCTTACTGACTAAAACTAGGTCGCTGATTGGTCCCCTTCTGTTACTGAGCCAAGATGGCGACTGTCAAGGGTGAGAAATGTACAGCGATATTGAAAAGTCTGAGTACGCCACTAGGGTACTCTTAGTACACACTGACTTATACACTCTAAATAGTGTAAGAGAGCCACCAAACTTCAGTTACAACATACATTTGCCCATATACATATACCCAAAGCTCAAGATCAAACATTCGGTGCTGTATATACAGTATGCTGTAGCTGTAGATATCTGCAGTCTGCTACTTGAAGTGATTAATGAGCCAGTCAAGCTTTTAGCAGAACTGACGATACTCAGAATACCCTCCGAAAATCAACCCATGACTCATATTCGATTATAGTCTATTCTGCCTCCAGATTCTCATCTCAATGTGTTTTTCTCCTTGATGGGTCATTTACTGTCTGAAGGAAACAGTGTTTCAGCATACTTCACTTCCTCAGCCTTCCATAATCGACAAGTAGTTGCTTTCTTACACTAATGTCTGCTGAACACTTCCACAAGTATTACCCCATTACACCCGAGCAACCTTTCTACCTCCAACCCCCCACACACATATGCTCTTTTATTCCTGTGTTTACGGCCTGTATTTCTGTCTCCCGGGCGTTGCTAATGCAGCGTGAAACACTCATACCATAAGTGTGTGTGTGTGTGTGTGTGTGTGTGTGTGTGTGTGTGTGTGTGTGTGTGTGTGTGTGCAGAAAGGTGTGCGTCAGCTCCAGGGTTTTTTGACGGTCATTCAGTATACAAACACAGAAACGTGTTACATTTTTATTTATTCCAGTTCTCTTGATCATCTTTATTTGTCCCCATGTAGCTCTAACACCGAACTGTCATATCCAACCAGTGTTTACTCTGCACGCAGACAACTTTCACACAAACCAGGTGCTTTTACATGCCTGAAAATATCCCAAGTGTTCGAAACCTGATGACCTGAAGCTGCCTGTGGCCAGGGGTTTAAGAGAGTGTTAATGTCCTGCTCTTCATGTGGCATCAGTCTGACCATAGCTAATCATAAACATCTGTATGTTATTGGAAAGAGAACAGGGCAGCTAAGTTCTTCTTTTATGTTACACTGTCATCTGATCGAGCAGCTTCACATGCCACATAGTAAGCAGGTATTAGCTTTTATCTTTTCAGAGGTGCTAGCTTTATAATATTTCCCAGTGTGCACCTCATAAGCCGGTTAATCCTAATTAGGGTTTCGGGGAGGCTGGCGCCCATCTCATCTGACTCTGGGTCAAGAAGGGGTACACCCTGAACAGCTGGTCAGGCTATTGCAGGCTCAACACACATACAGCCATTCACACTCAGTCTCACACCCAGGGGCAATTTGGAACCGCTAATCAGCCTAATGTGCATGTTTTTGGACTGTGGGAGAAAACCAGAGTGCTCAGAGGAAACACACGCAAGCACGGGGAGAACATGCAAACTCCACACCGCAACGTCCGGCCCTGGGAATCGAACCCGGGAACAAGAGTATCAGGAATAGAAACTTATGTGGAATAAGTCTAAAATAATGGGAAGAGCCGGCTGGCTAGCATTAGCAATTAGCTAGTAGCTGTCATGATGTACATACTAACAGAATATGTAGTGATGTCCTAACACTAGATTAGCCAATCAGAACACACGATTGCTCATATCTAGTGGGTATGGATAGAATAATCATGAATGTACTATAGAACATACCCAGAGTTACATGCAGTATTCCTCCCACTGATACTGTACCAGTAACAATGATGTTGAAAAAGATGAGATATATTTTGGATATCGGCACACGCCCACAGCAGATTACTTCAGCTTTCTTGAGCAATGAAATGTGAGGTTGTGAAATGTGAGGTGTGGGTGTGGGTGTTGGTGTGTGTTTGTGTGTGTGTGTCTGACTAGTATCAGCAATACAGAACTCTATTGATGTGATGAATGAATGTTCCTCTGTGGCTATGCTAACACTTTTAGTACACACAGCTCACATCCTGTAAACTCTATAAATAACACTTCTTTTTCCTTAAATCTGCAACAAGATGTTTAAAAAAAATGCAGTGGCTTCCTTTTATAGATGTGTAAATGAACGAAACTGGAGTTTTGACATTCTTCTAATGGGTTTCTAAAGACACAGGATCGTTTGATGACCAAACAAATCCACTTTAAAATCCATCAGTAGTGTTGGCTGCTGTAGGGTCAGACAGTGTTTAATGTTGTGGTGTTGTGTGTATATAGGTATTTATATGACATGCTTTACTCTTTAGAGTGGTTCTATTGCCTTGTGAAGCTTCCGTGACCATCCAGCTTGAGTTCGTCCATGTTAAAAGTCTTGAACTTTTTTTACTACTCGTGTTTTAGTGGTGTTGTAAAAGCAGTGAAATGGTTGTATGCATTTCTTCACCTTGGAGAGCTGCTAGCATTTGTTGTGTTGTGTTTTTGAACAATCTATTTAAATCATACTTAATTCACTTTTTTTTACAGTGTCATGTATGTAAGTTGTCTAATTAATTAATAATAATAATAAAAAAAAAAAAACAGGCTTAAATCTTTATTTAAACAATTTTCTCCAAGGTCTTTAAATGATCCCTGGCCACCTTTTAAACACCTTTTAATATAAATCTCAATTTACTCTTTGAACTAAATTTTTGATTTGCTAAAAAGAAGCTTGGTTCATTTTTTTTTAAAACCGGCCCAAACTCCTTAGCGGAACCGCAAGACTAGACATGCCTGTATTTTTCCCTTTCTTTGTTTGGTTCTTTCTTTCTTTTTATTTTTTTTTTGGCAAATACAGGAAATTTGAGCCCTTCTGTTCAGGCATACACAAGCACAACCGAAAAGATAAAATTACATGTCCAGGCTTTCACAATCTCAACACATATTAAATCAGAGATAATTAATGGACTACTTTACATAAAAAATTCCAGACTATCCTTGTACAGGAGTAGCTCTGGTGGGGGAAAAAAGGCATTTCATATTAAATTCTAATTTATTTATGTATTGCTAGTCCACATTTTAGTGCAGTTAAAAAAATGGAGTTTGTTCAGATTACTCAATCAGTGAGTAAAACATCTTAGTTTATGATCTCTGAAAAACAGACAAGTTCTGTGCAGAAAAGTATAATCACCTAAACACGAATGTGGATCATAAAATCTTATTTAAATGAAACCTCAGTCAGTATAATCACCAAAACAGGATTCAAAATCATTCCATTTGGGTGCACATATTTTATAAAGTTTTTTTTTAAGAGTTCAGAGCTGTCCACCAAGTCTAAGGTGAATTATCATTGTTGCATATATATACTACATGGGAACATTAAAAAACTAACTAAAACAAAACTTTTAAAAGTTCAGGCTGAGTAGATTCCCTGGAAAACTCCTTTTACTTGCCTGAAATACTCTATACTACTGATATAAGGATTCTGTGATGAGGATTTTTAGCTTTGTGAGGGTGGTTACCTTAAATGTATATTTCATTTCTTTTGAAAACATTTCTCAGTCACTAAATTCAAAAGAAATAATAATTTAACTTAAAAATGTAATTGATTAATAAATAGACTAGGAAAACTATTGTTATGAAGTAAAAACTTTCACATTTGGAGCAGTTTTCAATCGTTAAACAGCATTTTTCTCCTTTGCGACTGTCTGAGATTGACATGCAGAAGCAAAGCTGAACAGCCTGAGGTGGTATGTGTACAGAGGGATGGACGAGCCATGAAAAATCAGGTTGATGCGTTACATTATTACCATAAGTATGGAGTTTGGCTATGCTCGCTTTATACATTGGGAACTCCATTATAAAGATGCTTTTAAATCCACATGTTATAATAAACCCTGTATGTTATAAAAATTTAAGGTAGTTCAGTTTAATAAGGAGCCCTTTTTATAAAGTGTTGCCTTAATCCCTTATTAAAATTAGTCCTTCTTCTTACTTCTTCTCTCCAATCTTCTCGTCTCATCTTAAGAGTTCTTTCATAAATGAAATAATTTCCTAAAAACTTCTACTGAAGAATTTCCCACCCTGTTTGCTGCCAGAAAAATAAATAAGCAAAGAAATAAATTCCCATCCTGTTTTCTGTCAAAGACTAAAAAAAAAAACGTTTTAGCAAATACATTAATTTCTGTGACACACTGTGGAGGAAAGGGCATGATGTCAGTGAGAGGAATGTGCATCGCTTTTCCATGAACACACTGTGAAGGAAAAGCTTGTGCAGTGAATCACTGCCTCACACTCAAACACATCTTTGTGTTATCACAATGTACTACTGTAACTACAGGTACCTAACCCTAACCTCCATTCGAGCAACTAAAATATTTTGGCTCTTTTAGTCTTTTGCATAAATACTGCATTATTCGCCATAAATTCTGTTCACGGTGTTCTGTTCTGATTTTTTTTTAGCAATTTCTTTTTTGGGGGGGATGTTGTTGGAACGTGTAACATCTGAATAACAATTTTCACAGATTTGGTTTTGATTTGTTTGTTGAAACTGGATGCATGTCAGACTTTTATTTACTGTATATTTGTAAAGTACTTAAGGAATAGATACTTACTCAGAAATTATTGGAATGAGGTAAATTGGTCACGTGAATTACTAACATGTCTTATTTTAACAAGGCAGAATATACAATAAAGCGAAAGCACTTAGAGAGCGCAAACCTCTACCAACCTGAAACGTATCTATGTAAACCGCACCCCCTCCTGGGCCTACTTCCTACCATAAATCTCAAAAATCATCACAATCTCACAATGGTAAAGAATCTTTTTTTAAAAAATTCCTGAATTCAGAATTTGCGCTGGATCATCTCCAAAATCTTCCTTGTCGGGCAACTGTCGTCTATTATTTTAAATAAACTGGAGGTATAAACCATCTGAGGAAAACCCTGAGGAAATATTATGAAATCCTGACGCCACCTCTGTGTGTCCATCTGAGTCACCTAAACAATCTGGACACCTGATACCAAAAACACAATGGGCTAAAATTCACCCACACAAGACAAAATCATTACAAAAACTACAAGCTATTCACTAAAGCTAGCTAGCTTTCTTTACTCCATAATAAACATACGATTGAATTGGAACAATTTTATCTATAAAAAATATAAACAGCTAACTGTCTAGCAACAAAACATAAGCTGTTAAAAATATAAGCTTTTTCACTCTGTAAAATAAAATATTAGGAAAAATACGTTAAAAATGAGCTGACTGTGCACCATTACTAATATTTCTAAAGTAGCTAAACATTATCTATTTAATAAAGTTAGCTGGCTAAACAGTCTAACCTAGATAGGGCTTCAAAGGGTTTTTTGTGAGAAGGACGTCACAGGGGATCACTGTAGTGTGTCTTTGCTTGCGTTCCCTTTGGGATTTTGTCGCACTGAAACACAGAGATGCTGAATGTGTATAGCGTCTAAATTTGGCCCCTTAAGGGTAAAGTCCACATTCCTGCAACGGGAAACTCGATCTGCTCTGCATTTCCTGCACAATGGGAGCTGGTCAGATTGGAGTTATAAGGCCATGCTTGCTAATATATCGTTCCGTTGAACATTGATGAACATTGATTGATGTGACTGTTACCAGTACTGATGTTAATTGTGAAGGTGTATTCAGGGAGGTGAACTACATGTGCCTAGATGCTAGATCCTAGAGCGACAGGTCTGGAATGTTGAAAGGCTACAAAGACTTTGGGGCAGATATTCACCATCCACTGTAAATGTGTCATGAGCTACACTAAAAAAAAGGACTCATGAATTTATTTTCTTGTGGTTTGCAGCTTGGATTGGTATATTGTGATGGATTGTCTCCAATGACTTGAATAGTATGTAATAATAGATATGCAATGCATTCTGGGTAAAGCTCCATACTTTAGAGCATACAGCATATATGCATGAGCAGTAGTTCAAAAAGATGTGGGTGGGAGGCATGACGTGTCTCAGAGGAGGCATGTTGCTCTCGCCCTCGCATGGCTGGTGGAGGTTGTGTGTGATGTTGAAAAAAAAAAGTTAAAAGTTGAAAAATGCACCGAATGTGAAATCCATATTTCCCCCTAGTCATCTAATATAAAAACGAGTTGACTGGGCTTTTTCTCCTGAGCCGACTGGCTCATCAGGCCAGAGCTTGTCCCGGGTTCTGTAGCGTGAATGAACTTGAATTTCTCCACCCCGCAGGTTTCTCCACCTAGTCCATCGCAGGTTACCTTCCCAGTATTTACTGCTCTCCATTTATACTGCTGGCTGGACAGAGCTACACATGTGGTTGAGACCTTGCCCAGGGGTCTTAGCACAGAGGGGGTCTGACAGGATTCAAACTCACAACCCCTCGAACATGAGCCCAGCACCTTAACTATTACACCAGTGGCCCCAGTAATCTAATATATTTTAGGTTATATCCTTATTTCTTCCCAAATCTCTGACCAAGAATTTTTTTTGACTGAAAATAAACACACGCTGAACTGCCCTCGCAAAGCTTAAAACATGAACCACAAAATCCTTTTTAAAGTAGAATAAGACAGGGGGGAATATTAGTCTTAGGGGTAGACTTAACAAATTTAAAAGTCCAGATAAAGGCAGGCCAACTAAGCAAAATGCCACTAAGTACAGAAATATATTACTACTCCAACCATGACCATCGTCTCATTACAAATAACCGCATTGGTTTCAAGCGTCCCTGTCTCGTAGAGGTGGTGCAGTGGTTGGCATGTCCGCCTCACAGCAAAAAGGTCCTGGGTTCGGTGAGGGTGTTTTTGTGTAGAGTTTGCATGTTCTCCCCGTGCTTGTGTGGGTTTTCTTCTTGTATTCCGGTTTCCTCCGACAGGCCAAAGATATGCACATTAGACTAATTTGCTGTTCCAAATAACCCCTAGGTGTGAATGATTGTGTTTGTGGTGGCCCTGTGATGGACTGGCAAGCTGTTCAGGGTGTATCCAGATTTTGCTCAGTGTTGGCTGAGATAGGATCCAGCTTCCCTGCGACCCTAATGAGTGACAGAGAGTTGAGTGTCTTGTGATGTATGAATGTGTATTGTTCAGTCTCCTCAGTTTTAAATGTCTGGATTTTAATAATTAAATTTTTTCTTGGTATTTGACAATTTTGACTACAATGTTGTTACAATTTTTGTGTAAGTGTTTACCCTCATGAGCTAGTTTGCCAATGCCAGTGATAACTGTTCTGTTGATAAATTGACTAGCCACATGACTGTAATGTTGTCATAGTGATACTGTTACATTAAGGCTTTCCATTAGGTTTTGTATGGTGTGTATTTTATGGATTTGTTCATTCAACCACGAGAGCATTACTGAGTTTAGGAACTGATGTCAGGCAAAGGGGCCTCGGGTTGAATCAGCATTCCATTTATTCCCAAAGGTATTCAGTGGGGTTGAGGTCAGGGCTCTGTGCAGTCGCTCAAGTTCTTCCACACGAACCTTGGCATCCCAAGGAATTGTAAAGCTACAGCATACAAAGACATTCCATACAATTGTGTGCTTCGGAGTTTGTAGCAACAGCAAGTGTAAAAAAAAGAATTAAAAAAAAAAATTTATATATA
>JBCNYH010000026.1:36573336-36585333 GCA_039654325.1 Tandanus tandanus
GTATTTAATAAGAATATTTCATTCATTCAGATCTAGGATGTGTTATTTTAGTGTTCCCTTTATTTTTTTGAGCAGTAAAGCTGCTGCCACAAAATTAAAAGCATAAAATTGTGCAGAATGTCTTCGTCTGCTGTTGGGTTACTATTTCCCTTGATTAGACCCAAGAGGCTCAAACCTGTTCTAGCATGCGCACATGAAGAAATGCCCTGCCAAAGTTGGAGTGGAAGAATGTGAGTCACTTTCTCAGAAAGAAATTTACTATTACTGCAACCTTGGAATACAATAGTCAAGAAACACGAGTGTCCATAAACTTTTGGTCATACCGTGTGTGTGTACACACACACACACATTAGTTTAATGTCACTGT
This sequence comes from Tandanus tandanus, assembly GCA_039654325.1. NCBI lineage: Eukaryota > Metazoa > Chordata > Actinopteri > Siluriformes > Plotosidae > Tandanus > Tandanus tandanus. Next base: position 36,573,704 of record JBCNYH010000026.1, read on the forward strand.
AAATTAAAATTATTTTATTTTCAGGTATTTTTCATGAAGCCAAAATGCTGAACTAATAAACTGGTAAAAATGTGTCATAGCTGTGATTTATTTATTTGATACAGAGCATTAAAAAATAGGGTGAAGAGCCTTGTGGTGTGGTGACTGCATAATTTTTAACATATACATACAGAAATGGGTTAATCGTTACACTACACATATTACACAGAACCATTTATCATTTTAACCCATTTTTAAAATACAGTCAATGCAATATATATATAAAAGCTTTGCTTTTTATTCAATGCACGACAGAGTAACTTGAAGTTAGAGTAACTTTATTTCCATACACATTTAAAATAAAGGTGTGCAGAAATCCTTCCAGAAAAGTTTATTATGGTAAAACACATACAGGTACAAATGGCAACTGTGCTCATGAATCCGATAAACATGGCGACTTTTGGCCTTAAAGGATTTACGGCATCATCATCAATACAAAAAGGCTACAAATTTCATCGGCCCTCATTCAAGAACACGTCTTTCTGTGGACTGCATTAAAACCTGGCTTTGGGTTTATACACACGGTCTGAGTCCATCTACAGCCACGCAGTGTAAGGAAGAGTCTTTCATAATAGTGTACTGCGTTCAGGACCAGCGTTATACCTGCATGTTAGTGTTTTCTTGGGTCATGGTCAAAGCAAAATCACTGCGGAGGGATGGAATGGAATGGAAAGGATTCATCATCAACTCATCAGTGGCAATGGAATTAAAATATACATATCTACACACTAGGTATGTGCCAATTATTAGTTATGTTATACTCAACACACATATGGAGTAAATATATAGAGAGAAATTCTGTCCTATTCATAAGGCAGTTAAGGACAGTCGTCTTTACAGTGTCTGAACTGCAGACAAGTCGGAAAAGAGCGTCACGAGCGAGGGCGGAAGAGACGTGGTTTAAGGATTAATAAAAAAAAAAAAAACAGAACCGAAAGCACGGCGATCTGTTCAGGGTGTACCTCGCCTTCGCCCCGTGTCGGCTGAGATAGGCACCAGCCTCACCGCTACCCTAATAGGATCAATCGGTTCAGCAACTGAGTGAGTGAGTGTGAGTACTGAAGGCATCCTGACTTCGCAAAGTAACAAAGCTCCCGATGTCAACGAGCTCGATGTAATCGGCCAATCACAACACAAACATGACATCACCGCACTGATAATGCGTGAAAAATACACAGTACACGATCAAGAGTAGTTCAGTTCACCGGATAAAGGGATGTAATGACACATTTACTGGGGGATTAAACCGGGAAGCCATCAGGATGAAGTAATACAGGAACGGTTGTGATGATGTCACATGACCCCACTTCGAATTGGTTGATCAAACTTCCCTTAAGCTCCGCCTATGATGAGGTACGGACTCCTGTCACTCTGCACAATCAGAATCTGAACACAAACAGTCAGTGACTGAATAAGACGGGATTACCGTTCGAATATTCCGCTTCTGTAAATCAGGATAATGACGATCATCAGAAGAACCGGTGGCGTTGGACTGAAGGGACGCCGTCTCACTGAACACTGCAGCTGTATGACGAAATCAACACTGTACACTCTACCTGCCCTTCACTCAACACATACTGTATATACAAAACAAGACATGATTTAAAAAAAAAAACGTGTCAGCAAAAAGAAACCATTTTAAAAGGAGCACAATAGAAAACATCTGGCTTTTAAAATCATTTCCAGCAATTAAGACACAAACATGAAGTAAGCTCAGCTTTCGAAAGGAAGGGCTCGTCAGGTTTCACTCTCCCGGCAGGCATGGAGGAAGAACAGGACAGAATGAAGGAGTACGACAGAGCGCCGGCGTTCAGAGACGGAGAGAGAGAGCGATGACTAGCAGCGTGATGGAGAGCCGGACTCTAAGAGGACGGAGTGTCACTCACGTGGCCCGGGGTTACTGCTGAAGGGAGACACAGACATATACACACTCGATTATAAACTCACAGAGCACTGCTGGGTGTGTGTGTGTGTGTGTGTGTGTGTGTGTGTGTGTGCGCGCAATTACAAATTGAAAGTAATTTTGGCCCAGTTGTGAGTACTAATCCAGGATTTTTCTTCCTATCCATCCATTTGATTCATTTATCTTTACACACGCCTCTCCACCAATCATCTGTTCATTCATCGGTATGCCTGTCTGTCCATCCATTTGTCTATTAACCCACCCATTAGACGCCGATCAGCCTCCATCTGTTCCATTCATGAATATTTTTAGCTCCTGCCCATCGGGAGCTATAGGAACGGGTTCCGTCCGTCCGTCCCTTCATCACACTTTAGATTTCGGACATTTATTTGCCGTGTTTTGAAGCTGGGGCTTTCAAACCTGCTATGCTTGTTCTATATTGGCGTATTAAGAAATGGTCCTTTCGGCTGGAGCGTCTGGACCCCTGTGGACTATTTTTCTATTTGCATATTACATCTTTTCCCCTCCTGGTTTTTCTCCCCTAATTTACTCGTAGCCTGTTCCCACCTCTTAAGCGTGCCTCCCTATCACACGGCCTCCACCAGCCAGAGAGGGGCAGGAGCAAGATCGTGCTTCCTCCGAGACACCTTAAGCACACCACCTGCAACTTTTCGAGCTGCTGTGCGTGTATTTTTAGGGACAGTGTACCACACTGAGGTAAAGCACCATCAGCCCCCTTACATGCATGAACTCACAGACGCCCACGATTGGCTGGTGTTTGCTCTACATGACAGGGGAGACTAAATGACAGGATGCCACCCATCCACTCATCCGTCCATCCCTTCCGAGAGCTCAGACAACCAGCTCCCATTGGCTCCTGGTGCCGGATGGCTGCGTGCAGATACAGTACGTGCTTCTCCATGACTGAGGTGAACTGATACGTATGCATTGCCAACGATCCGATACATCTGAAGCAAGTGCTGACGCGTTATCATGTATAATGTGATGTAATTCAACAAGGAACAGAAAGTCTGATTAAATTCTTTGCTTCTATGCGTCATTCAACAGTTACGCACTTCGAGGATGCTCAGGATTAATAAATGGTGCGTAGTGCGCTTTCGAGGCCATCAGATGCACGTGTTTACACATTCAGCAGGTCGGAGCCAAAAGCAATGGAACTGTTTTGATATAACTAATACACAAACACCTCTACTCACTGCTTTTAATTCTAAACAGGGATTCTACTGGCAGTGCAGATAAAGGTACGTGCTTAAAATACGAGTCGGAATTAAAACTCTCTAAAACTATTGGTCAGACTTCTAAATAATATATAAGGCCTCTGTTAATAATTCTGTATTCATGACTCAGTGAGTAACGATGAATCCTGATCTCCAAACCACATTATATCCCATTCACACTTTAAAAACCAGGACACGCCCACTGTAACCTTCTGATTCCCTCTATACATATACACAGTGTAGCAACACAGCGAAAGCTTCAAGCTGATCAGAAATCGAGGTACTGGTTCTGAACCCATCACTGAGCAGCCCTCAGCTCGGCGTTACCTTCGGTGTGTTTTATCTTGAGCCGATGCTTCTGTCCTCGAATATGGTTATCTCCACCTGAGGATAACTGGGTTAAAGAAAACCCTCCGGATGCAACAATTAAACCGTGACATGAGACTATATAGTGTATATGTCACCACGGCGTACATGACTCTATAGTGTATATACAAACATTATACAGATAGTTGACCACTCCTGGGGAGGGTAACAATGGTCTTAAATTTCCTCCATTTGTGCACAATCTGTCTCGCTGTGGATCGGTGGAAGTTTTGTTCCACCTGATTTCTGAGGTCCTCAGAAATCTCCTTTGTTTGAACCATGACTCTTCCACAAACATGTGTTGACACTCTTGAGAGATCCGTGTTCTTTAAATCATACACCCTGTCCACTCACACCTCCACTGATTGAAAACTCCTGAATCTAATTTCACCTTCAAATTACCTGCTAATCCTAGAGGCTCCGCTACTTTTGGATATGTAACACTGGATCATTTTCCTCAATAAATAAAACACCAAGTAAAATATTTATTTAATTTGGTACTTTATCTACTGTTGCAACTTGTGTGTAAAATTATTAATGGATCACAAACTTTCAAGCACCACTGTGGGTGTCTGTATATGTATAGTAAGTATGTTGCTACTGTATACGACTCTATAGTGCGTATGTCTCTATAGCATACAGCTCCTTTTCTACCCTCAAAAAAGCCCTGACATTTCAATCCTGATGATGAAATAAAAAAACAGTCCTGAATTCGCAATCTCTGATTGAATGACGGACGTTGTCGAAGGAAAGGATACGACTCGGAGCCCTCTCTCGATGGGGTCGGTGATCAGTAGACCCAGAGGAGCGTAGATCTTCTCGTTCTGCTCTTGGATGTACTTGGTAATCTTTTTCAGCACCTAATTAACCACAGAAATAAAATCCATCCATGAGTGGGGAGGAGGTCAAACAACTACAGCCTAAAAGATGATCTGCACTGGTGAGAGCTCAAGACCTTTAAAAACTCAAAAAAGTGTAATATGCCAATTGTTAACAAGTATCACGATTCATTAACAGTTAACAGAAAGCTGGTCATTCTTGTGAGATAAACCCCTTCAGGGCGATTAACGACTCTTCCACGTCACATCAGGGTCCTCCAGTCGGGGTTTATTTCACAGTTATACCCTGCTCGCTGTACGTGATCCGCTACTCGAGTTATATTACAGCTGTTACTATAGCAACAATCATGTAATCAAAAAAGCACATCAATAATAAAATATAATTGATGTTATAGTCAGAACTGCTGTCCAAGCAGCTCAAAAAAAACCCTTCACGGGAGAAACACTTTGACTACTGATATTTAAATATCTATGCACATTAATGATGAGGAGAACTTTCTCAGAACACCTTCGGCTCCATATGTGAGTTTAGTTGATTTTTTTTTTTATGGATTCCAGATGAATAATATTTGGATCTGTACAACTTGAGTTCAGCGGCTGGGGAACAGGAACGGAACGATTATGTGAATGATTACTTTGGTTCCGATGACCCAGTGCCTTCCTCAGACTTGGAAAATGGCCAACAGCAAAAGTGGCCAGCAGAATTGGCTAACCTTTGCTAGTCATCACTGTAACTGTATTATGTAATTATGGTCTAAGTCGTGTACTTAAACTTAAACAAGAGCTTAAACTTCTGTTAAGATTTTAATTTATTTAAAAATCTAAAATGATGAAATTTTCACAATATCGAAGTATTTAATTTAATTTTGGATTGACGTCTCCTTTACTTCCTTTTCTCTAGAAATTATGGGAAACGATGTCAGCAAACCACCTGCCAAGTTTTATTTCGATAGAAGGAAGATAACCCATTGGTTGCTAAGGACATGTGAAGGATATTTGATCAGAACAGTCCCAAACCCAAACCCAAACCCTTTAAATGCATTTCTCTGTTTTTGTTCAGAATGACTGACGTAATCCAACAAACGTCAGATGACCACAACTTTGTGAGTTTTCAAGATATTTCAACAAACTGTCACTGTAAAGCTTACAGTCTCCTCCGTTCAACCCTGTCACTAACTCATTTTTCAATGTTTGGTCATTCAGGCTCATTTTTCCAGATTGGGTCACATATGTGGTGAATTAAACTGTAATAAAGGCTTCATATGATTGAAGAGTACTTTTTCATAGTGCGTCTCCATGCAGAGGAATATGGTGTAGGCAGTGAGACAGGCGAGGCAGCCCTCTAAATACGACTTCCCACCCAGCTTCTCCGCCTCGGCGTACAGATTATTCAGTGTCTGGATCGTCTCCTCAAAGTGTTGCTTATCGATCTGCAGCAGTACGACAAAAACAATTTACATCACTTATTGTAATATTTCATGTTTTGATCATATACATATAAAAGACTGTTTCTAGAAAATAAAAATACAATATTATTAATATATAATGCATGTATTATTTGTGTTTTTAAAATATTTTATTACTTAACATATTTATATACTATATCATGAAATAATAAATTTTAAAAAAATGTTACATATCTGATGTTGTCTCACCCTTGTCTCGAGCTCAGTAGGGAATTTGGTTTGAAATTTGCAGATGGTTCCTGATGTGTAGTCGCGTTGAATGAAGACTTTAGAGGCGACGGTGGCCTGCTGCCTCAGATCCTGCAAGCTGTGCGTCTGTGCAAGGAACATCAGCCACATGTTCAAAATACCCCGTCACTATCCTCAAATACACAATACAGTCTATGGGTAACATGCACTGTGTATTGGGTCCCAGTTCGAAAATGTATAATATGAATTCGAACATGTAGGGTTTCCAGCTTCACAACAGCGATAATAAAATACTCTTTCAATAACTTCTTATATATTCACAAAAACATTTTATATAAAACAATTAAATTTTTAGTTAAAATTCAACACCAGCTCAGCTGTTTCCAATTAAAGTTTCATTTTTAAAAGAATTAAAACTTAAAAAAAAAACAACATTTTTTTGCATAATTTGTGATATCTCGATGCTCACATCCCCAATCCTATACACAACACTAAGCACATTACCATTTACATCTCCTGAAAGCTCTGTAAACATACAGGGTGTCCTAAAAGTCACTATACACTTTCAATAAATTCCTAAAAATTACACAACAAACTGAGTGTCCTCATATTTTTTACATGAACAAGGAGTCATTGCAGTTTTACTTGCTATGCTTGCCCTCCCCACTTTAATAGGGTTAGTGAGAGATTTCTGGAACAATTACATTTACAGCATTTGGCAGACAACTGAGCAACTGAGGGTTAAGGGACTTGCTCAAGTGCCCAACAGTGGTGATTGAACCGCTGACCTTCGGATCAGTAACCTATCGCATTAACCATTATGCCACCACTGGCCTGAACATCAAGTTTCCTGACCGATGCATCCCTGGAATGGGCTCCGCACTCACCTGACCTCACACCTTATGACTTTGTTCTGTTGGGCTATTTCAAGGTGCAAGCAAGATGTATACCACTAAGCCCCATGACCTGTCACAGCTAGAGGAAAGAATCCGCACGACCTGCAGCGATGTCAGGGAAGTGATGCTGCAAAACATCAGGGCTGCGTCTGAAGGTGGCTGAAAGTTGTCGAAAATGGAGGCGCTCATGTGGAGGTGTACAGCTGGTCTTCAAGGTGTTGGAACATAATGGCAACATCTAGCAATTAACACTGCAGTGACTCCTTTGTTGGTATTAAAAATATGAATACACTCAGTTTCTTGTGTAACTTTTAGGAATTTATTAAAAGTGTATAGTGACTTTTGGGACACCCTGTAAATATAAAGTTAATTAATGAAAAAAAGGTCTAACAATAGTCAAAGCATCACAGAGATACATTATTAGGTTTCGGTACAGGGTGCTTTGGATAAAAATAACAACAACAAAACCAAACTGCGATCCCCCCCCCATCAGCCACCAGTCCAGTAGTGAAGACTCCGAGTGAATAGTTCACTGACACACCAGTGATTCGGAGAAGCTTGCAGACGGTCTTCTCAGTTTATATACAAATCTTCTTTTTTAATTATTTTTGCACTACTGGAATTCCACATTTCACGTTACTACTGCACTTTATAGTATTTTTGCTATTATTTATATTTTGCGTTATCCATATCGGCAGTTTCTATTTTTCAATCCTTTGCTGAGCCATCTTCGTACACTTGCAGTATACAGAATGACAATAAAGTTGTCTAAGTTTCTAAGTGTTAAGATAATACTGATACCAGGTCCTGATATCAAAATCAGATTAAAAATGAAAACAGTTCGCAATGTGTCAGTTGAGTCACTACTATGATGTCACTAACAGATCGGTATAAGCTGCTATCCACAACAATGATATCTGCTGATCTGGAATCAGGAAATCCATTTCGTCTAACGGTTCATTAGTAATCTGTCAGGATACAGACCGGTCCATCATCATCATCATCATCATCATCATTTCTTATTTATACAAATCTGATACCAAAGAATGTTAAAGCTACAAACAAGCAACAGAAAGGTAGCAAGTTCAAATCCTGCTGACCCTTAAACAAGCTTCCTAAACCCTCAACTATCAATCCTGTGCCATCTTAATGTAAATGTAATACTGAGTTAACCAGCTCAACAAACAGAGCCTCATTATTAACATCATTATGATTAGACACCTCTCTAGTACACAAGTCTAGGAAGGTCTGTGTCTTCAGATCATTTACATACAGAGAACTATAATCAACATGCTGTAGCGTGTGAGCTGTACGTCAGAAATCATGACTTTCATTTTAATGTACAAGTTTTCTATTAAAAACATTCTAATATATATTTAAAAATACGTTTTCAGTGAAACTGTGAAATACAGTGTTAACCCACTGGAGTCCAGCCTGAGATAAACAAACCACCATATTCAATAGTGACGCTGAATACAAACAGCATGAAAACATACATTACACATGACACAACGGCTTACTAGAACACAATTTAATTAGTTAGCAAAAATAAATATTAAAACACAACATTATTTTGGTGTTTTAATGCAAATGTGACGGCGTTTGATGACGAGCTCATGTTAAAAGCCTGCCCGTTAACAACACTCCGTCGCTTTACTAAGAATTTTAAGGTTTAACTCGGTGTAATTCGGCTATTTGTTCAATCTAATATTCAGTTAAAATCATGATAAATATTACTTGTATTACATTACACGAAAAGAGGTATTTAAATATCATAAAAGCTCAAATTACCTCCGCCATAGTGGATGTTTGTCCTCCGTTTCCGTCCCGAAGCGCTGTGCTGCAGATAAAACTGTCCGGGTGGCAGCTTGTTATTTTAACAAGAGTTCCAGCAATTACAACAGGCGCTGTCGCTCCACCCTTCTACCCACCCATCTAAACGAGTTTCAGTGTGATTAAAATAATCCTTTTGCCCAGGAAACTTTATATAAACACATCGAACATCCTTATGACGTTTTGTATTTGTAAGTTATTTTTAAATGATATAGAAATACATAGTTAAGTCACCGTTAAATGTATATGTTTGTTCTGCTGTAAGGCAGCAACCCAATTTACTACCAGTAATAGGATCATAAATAGGATGTAAAGAACAAAAACAAAGAAATACTCTCACACTTACTCACTCACTCATTTGCCGGACAATTTGATCCTACTAGGGTGGCAGGGAGGCTGGAGATTATCTCAGCCGACTGCTGGGCGAAGGCAGGGTACACCCTGAACAGCCGCCAGACTTTCGCAGGGCAGCACACACATACCCATTCACACTCACAGCTAGAGCAGTTTGGAGCAGCCAATTAGTCTAATGTGCATGTCTTTGGACTGGGGTCAGTGGTGACTTAGTGGTTAAGGTAATGGGTTACTGATCCAAAGGACAGCGGTTCACAATCCCCACTATCACCACTGTTGGGCCCTTGAGCAAGGCCCTTAATCCTCAATTGCTCAGTTGTACAAAAATGACAACTGTAAGTCGCTCTGGATAAGAGCGTCTGCCAAATGCTGTAAATGTAAATGGAGGAAAACCACGCAAGCATGGGGAGAACATGCAAACTCCACACAGAAACGCCCTCGCCGAACCCAGGACTCGAACCCAGGACCTTCTTGCTGTAATGTGGACATGCGAAGGATCACTTCGCCACCATGCCGCCCTGAAAAAAAAAAAAGCAAGATTTATCTACATATTATTGACTGGTTAGTATTAAATTTTAAGTAGGCCAATGCTCAGGTGTGGCTGATATAACTGGGTATCATGGTATCCACATGCAAATATTTGCTCTTAATAAATATCTTAAAGTGCATTATTTTGGATTTCTGTAGAACCAGGTAAAACAGATTCATGCAGCTTCATCGTTCATTTAGTCAATGCCTTCACCGACAGTGGAGTACAAGCTAAAATACAAACAAGTTTCTCCAGTCAAGGGGCAAATGTCTTGCTCAAGGGTTCAAATGTGTCTTAAGGTGGCTCAGTTCCTGAGAACGATCATCCAAATTCATATAACATGTTCATGTTTCGACTAACTCATCACTTCATGTAAAAATTGGATTCAACTGCAACCACATGTCCCTCAATGCCTTATTCCGAGGAAGATACACAACTTTCCTTTTAACATGGTTTCTGAATGTTCTGTAATTTGTCGAGGCAGAATTCAGCCCTGGGATTATTTATTCTGATTTGTTTCCTCTGGGACACACAATGGTTCCTTTTCATGTCCTACAAAGGACTAAGAACCCCACCATCTTTCACAGATTTCAACTTGCATGGATTATAAGTATGAAATATGTCAGCAAGTCTATTTATCTTTTGTCTTGATTATGTCAGTATAAACTGAAACGGTTGGTTTGTGTTGAACTGTATGTGTTGCAGTGTTATTAGTGTATTGGGTACAGATGTTGTGCCGTGCTTTTGCGCTGCATGTGGTTTTAATGGCATGGCCAAACAGTGCTCATTAGAGAGTCAAAATATTTCCATTGCTGGATCACCAGATTTTTTGCCACGAGTGTGAAAGAAAACAGACTCACAGTGCACGAATCCTGATCAGGACCACCATGAGCGTACACTGTCCTACTCCAAATACATTTCCATCTCTGTATATGTAACTATAGAGATGGTGCTGAGTCACTAAACAACAACAGCAGCAACAATAACAACAACAACAATAAAAATAATAAGTTATTTGCAAACATTCCATTTGCCAAGCCCTTTATCCTTTTGACACTCACACTTACACCTAGGGGCAATTTGGAACGGCCAGTTAGTCTAATGTGCATGTCTTTGGCTATGGGAGGAAACCTGAGTACCCGGAGGAAAATAAAACTGAATTGAATTGAAACCCATGCAAGCACAGGGGAACATGCCACCTTTACTCAGAAATGGATTCGCTGAGCCCAGGACTCAAACCCATGACCTTCTTGCTGTGAGGTGGAAGTGCTAACCACTACACCACTGTGTCGCCCATTGTTATTATTATTGTTATTATTATTATTATTATTGTTATTATTATTATTATTATTAGTAGTAGTAGTAGTAGTAGTAGAAGTAGTAGAAGTAGCATCTATCTATCAATCTATCTGTTATGTCTTACCTTCATTATAACTCTCTATCCTCCCTCTATGCAGTGTTTAGTAATTGAGAATAAATTACATCATTTTAATTTACACTTCTCTTAGATCAGTGTTAGCAGTTTTATTCCTGACCCCCGATGAGGATAAATCTGCTTTCATGTCAGTGTCAGAGCTTCCTTTTAACCCGACAGACAAAGGGTCTAAAAATCACACACCAAACCACAAGATTCCACTGCAAATCCTCAGCGATGTGAGTGTGGCAGAAACGTCTGCTGTGACGAGCTCAAAGGAAATGGCCTTCTACATTTCTCAGAAGCACGCTATTTAAAGCACATTTAATCAACGTGTACGAAATGATGCCCTCAAACATGATCTCCATGGTTAATGAAGATAAATAAGTTAAGTTTATATTCTCCAGTTTTGTGCTGCTCAAGCTGCATGCTTAAGCCATCACACACAGTGGTTGTAGGGTTGGGAGGAGGGAGGGAAGGGGGGAGGGGGGGGGGGGGGGGGGGGGGGGGGGGGGGGGGGGGGGAGGGGGGAAGGGGGGGGGGGGGGAGGAGGGAGAAGGAAGA
>JBCNYH010000026.1:36613391-36625839 GCA_039654325.1 Tandanus tandanus
GAATACAACTCTGGACTGAAGTACAAGTAGTGACATTGCATATGTTCCAATGGTGAAGGAGTGCTGTAATCAAAGCAAAAGATGGTCCAATGTAATATTCGAGCATGTAACTTATTTGTTTTGGCAGGGTAGTGTATATAATAATAATAATAATAATAATAGTAATAATAATTATTATTATTATATGCATAGTTTATGTATCATTACATACTTTGAAGTGTATATACAATATTAATGCTTTTATTTGCATGAATAATATATAATCTGATTATAATCTTAAAGCTCCATCTTTTTAGGGTTTGTTGTTTGCATTCTTCTTTTTCATAACTATGTTAACTTTTATTCATTAACTTTTGCATTGTATTTTAATGAAGTTGTACCAATAACGTATTAGCATAACAGGCACAACTCTGGCTTCTGTGAACACACACATATTACTCAGCTTTTTCATTTTGCTAAACTACTCACTCATAACCAGCCATGTGCTGATAAACAGGTCTCAGATTATAACGTTACATGTGCAAAATTAAACTCATCAAAGACTAAGCAACGAAGTTGAACACTTTATACTGATGTCTGGCTGTAGATGTGCTTCAGTTAATGTGATCAGCTTGAATTACACCACAGGTGATTGCATTTTTCGTGACGATTTGTAAACACGCTTTTTATTCAGTTTTAATTAAACTTTCTCCTTTCATAAAGGCTTTGGTAGTATTTTATTAACAAGTTTAAGTGTTCTGCTTTATTAAGGTGTCATACACTTTGCACAACAGTGATGGGACATCTAAAAGGAAATTCAATGGTATTTATTTACATTTTTTTTTAAAGGAAAAAGTCTAACATTAAAAAAAAAGTGTTATCAGTTAATTCCATAAGTACCTGGACAGTGTCACTAATTTATTTATTTATTTATTTATTGAATTTGTGTCTGTACGCCACCAAAACAAATTTCAAGATGAAGCTATCAAGATGGATTGAAGTGTAAACTTTTATCTTTGATTCAATTTGTTTAACAAAAAGTATTTCATTTAGGAATTACAGCCATGTTCATAATAGATGTCCATGTATTAGCTGCTATTATAATCAAATAGAATGTGCAGCTTCATATAAATCTTGGAGATCAACACCTTCTGCTGGGGTATAAAGGTATAGAACACCATCTAATATAGGAATCTAAATGTAAATATAGGGCCTAAATACATAATACACACATCTGTTTGAGTGCAAGAACAAAGAGGGCAAGGAAGCCATTGGTTATATAGTAGATCTTCATGTGACATTCAGAGTTCAAGCAGTACTGAATAAATCTGTGGCTGAAAAAAAGGAGTAAAATAAGTGAGTGCCAAACTGAATGGAATGATCATTAGTTACAGCTGTTGAGAAAATAGGAGAGAAAAGGACAAAGTGCTTAAAGGAGGAAGAGGAAACAAAAGAAGGGGGGGAAAAAAAACAGAGAGACAAACCAAACCCTGTATACACACACACACACACACACACACACACACACACACACACACACACACACACACACATTTTCTCCAGAAAGGTCCCAGACAACTGCGGAGACAATGCAGGTTGGGTCCACGGTTTAAAGATGTTGATACCAATTCCACCATTTCACATGTCACAGCAGAAAAAAGTCAAGATCCTTCAGAGCAGGTGATGTTTTTACCAGGCTTCATCTTCCAGTTTTGGTGAGATTGTGCCTAGTGTAGCCTCAGAGTTCTTCAGTTCAGGTTGCAACCCCGTGTCCCCGTCATTGAAGTCACAAACATGAAGACTTGAGACTCGAGTCAAGATTTGGGATTCATTAACTTTATTTATTGCTGCAGCCTCATTCAGGAAATATCCAACAAGCTGAAGGCTCATTACAACCATAAGAGCCTTCAGACTTGCCCCTTAAATATTTGCAACAGAAAGAAACAAAAACAAAAACTCGCGAGCATCTCTGGGTTCATCTGATCTCACTCATCAACAAGACATTTCTGTCTGCAAAACTGCTGCTCTGTTTATTGATTTTCACGCCACGGTGTCTCAACCCGAGAGAGAAAAACCTGCAGTTTCTGAAATACTCAAACGAGCCCTTCTGGCACTAACAACCTCACCACAGGCCAAGTCATCGAGTCATCTCTTTGCTGCTACATGATTGGCTGATCATGACCAGGTGTACAGGTGGACCTGCTAAAGCAGTCTGACTGCATATCGATCAGCTGGATGCTAAAGAGTCACTCTCCGAGAGCTTTACCGGTATTTGGTTGTAAAATGCACAGAATGCTGACCGCTTTTAATCTTTCTGCGACAACTGTGATTGCATCATCGATCAAAAGAGCCAATCACATTAATTTAAAGACTTCAGATGCAAAAACCGTCTGGCATCTTTTGTTTAAAATGAGCACTAAATGAGTTTAAAAGTTACATTTTGGAAAAATAACACATGTGATTCAGTGACTTGAGGTGCGCTCACATGATACTGATCATGATCCCAATTTGAGCCAATCATATTCTGATATTATTCAGATTTTTCAGCCAATTTTGGTCCGATATGTACCGATATTCTCCGAACCCAAAAACCCACCAAATTTTTTCAACACCCCCCAAATACTTCACTCTTCCCCAAAGTTTTCCCTGAAATTCTACAATGTCCGACCAAAGTTTTCCGATGTTCTCTGATGTAACATCAGAATATGATCGGGGCAAATTGGGATCATGTTCGGTATCATGTGAGAGCACCTTAATGTACTGTTTTGTTGGAAATAAAGTGAAATTAATAAAGATGGGGGCAGTGGTGGCCCGGTGGTAGGGTGCTGGATTACTGATCCCAAGGTCGGGGGTTCAAGCCCCACTATCAATGGGATGTTACTGCTGTCCCCCCAGTGCAGCTAACTGGGTTATCGAATGCTGGCCATGTCTCTCACTGTCTGTGGTGAGAGGCATGTAAAAGAACCATTGCTGATTTTCGGTAAGAGGAGGCTGCATAGCCGTCAGTGTGTTTCTGCCCTGCGATGGCCTGGCGCGCTGTCCAGGGTGTCCTCTGCCCTCACCCAGAGTCGGCTGAGAGGGGCGCCAGCCTCCCCGCCACCCTAATTAGGATTAAGCGCTTCAGAAAATGAATGAATGAATAATAAACATGGCCATAGAAGCCAATTAAAAATAGTTTGTTTGAAACAAAAGATGCCAGGTGGACACTGAATTGTTTTCTAAGGATACCTGTTCACCTAAAAAAATTGGAAGTGATGAGAGAATATGGATCAAAAAAAAAAAGAAAAAAAAAAAGAAGCTATATACAACTAACTTCTGTCTGAGCTTTTTTTTTAAACAGCTGTCATGCAACTGATTTTACTTTTCAAAAATTCAACACAAACACACAGCACAGCTTCTTAACCTTCTTCACAGATCATCATAAAAGATGAGCAGACGGCTGATAGATTAAATTTTTGGCACAGAGGAATAAAACAGTGTGTTCTGAGTTATGTGGTCATGAATGAACTTCCTGTCTCTGTTATGGCCCATTAAAAAAAAATAAGTCAGGAAATCACTTAAAGCCATTTTTCACTATTCACAGCTGTATATAAATTATATATAAATTTTTTTGGCCTTTTTTAATTATCAAGGCATGACAGAAATGAGTTTGCTGGAAGAAATACAGGATTATAAACTTATATACTACATTTTCTTATCCACTCACCGTAACGTGCTTTATATACACGGGTTTAGTAAAGTTTTGTGAATGTAAATTGTTAAATCTGCTGCACAAATAAAATTGATTTAAAGGTACATGTGAGGACGAGGGTTTTCTCATTCAAAAGGCTTAACTCTGTTCTCTTGTTCCCAGCTTCAGTCCTGGCACTTTCAATTCTCCAAAGAAAAACAGAATGAAAACACAAAGCACTTAAATCTTGACTCGGTTCAATGCAGACAACCCAAACACTACTCCAGAATTCATGTTTTGGATTTATTATTATTATTTTGTTTTTAAATAAGGGATTTTTGGTTGAATTATGGAAATCTATCATTGGAAAAAAGGCAAAAACATTTGTACTTTTACAGACTTCATGACCGAGGTTGGAGAGTAGTTGTGGTGATCGTCCTCGAAGCAGTAATTTAAAATGCGTCACATCATTTGCTGTTGTGTATTAAAGCGCTCAAGTTACACAAGTTCAACAAATCCATCATATCATACAGTTTCGAAACTTTTCAATGTTTATGGTACTTCAAAGTGCTTCCAAATGCATGGCAACTCTTACTCCTGAATACACTTCACCAAATCGAGTTCATATGTACGATCAGACTCTGAAACGATAACCAGTCAGTTCTTCCAAGTTTTCTACACATCATGTGATATGCACTGAATCGTTTTTAATAACGGTAGCAAAAAACTTGAACTTGATCCACTGCAACATTCTTGTCACACTATTATCAATTCGAAACGCCAGTTCTTTAAAACACAAGAGGTCTGTCTCCGAAGAAATGATTTCCAAATGATTGAAACAGATTCTGGACAGTGCTTACTGTTAAAACATTTAAGCAAGTTGCAGACGCCCTTCTCCAGAATGACTTACACTTTTTCTCCTAATTATACAGCTGGGCAGTTGAGAGTTAAGGGCCTTGCGCAAGGGCCCAACAGTGCCAGCTTGGTGGTACTGGGACTTAAACCCCTGACCTTATGATCAGTAACCCAGAGCCTTAACCCCCGAGCCAGCACTGCTACAAAGTCCAAAAATAATATATACATTTATAATAAATATTTTTTTAAATAATATAATTGTATACTTTTTTACTCCTTTGTGTACATTTTGTTTGGGGTTTTTTTTTTTGTGTGTAAATTTTGTATAATTTTTGTATATATCTGTATTTTTTGTATCTTTTTCTGTATATATTTTCTACAGTGTGTGGAGCACCCACAATTTCGTTGTACTTTACTGTACAATGACAATAAATCCTTTCCTGTTAAAATAAACTGATGTAATCCACAGTTAAAAACTGGAAATAAAAGGGTGGTTGTGACATTGTGAATTTTACATAAGGCCTGATTTTTGGGTAAAACAAATTTTCTTATTAGTACAGCATCTGAAATTATGTACCAGGGTTTTGAATTTAATTATTAAATATATACTTTTCATTATTTGATTTCTTTTTCTTTTCTTTTCATTTTTTCCATCTCAAACTGCTTGAAACTTCTGGTAACCATTATAATATATGCACATATAATATTGCTAAAATTCTAATACTTTCTAAACTGTTTTGAATTTAGAAAAAGGAAAAAGAAAAATAACTAATAAGGCATCATAACCAGCAGAGGGCAGCACACAGACTTGTAATAAAAGACAGACACAGAGAAATCCTTCCTGCAGTGAAGCTACTTTGTATTTGCCCCATATTTATTTGGTGCATCACTGCACAGATGCATTTTTTAAATCCACTAATATCAGAGCTTCCACACGTTTCCCAAGACATCCATATTTCCTGTCTTATACAATAGAAGTCAGTCACAAAATATTATCTGAGAAAGAAAACTTGTTTGTTTATTCTTGAATTTGATTAAAATTTAAGCTCTGTAAAAGTGGGATGTATCTGGACTGGGATTTAATATAAAAAAAAAAAAAGGGGGAAATTGATTCAAGGTGTTGCAGACAGGTATGTGCAAAAATAACCACTGCACTGGGCAGGATTGGTCAGAATCCCTTTAGGAGTAAACAGGTCTGACCTGCACTGGATTAAACCACAAACAGAAGTGGATGGAATTGATGAATTGAATTTCCTTACCAGTGAATAAGATTGGTTAGAATTCCTTCTAGAATGGGTGAGACTGGCTAAGATCCCCAACACTGTTCCTCAAGGACCCTGTCCCACACATCTGAGTGTATCTAGAATTTCTCTGGTGTGGAAAGGTCAGGAGCCCCCCAGAAGTGGAAGAATGGGTGAAAATTCTTTGGGTACAGTTGGGGTGGGATTTAAAAACCCCTGCAACACCTCTACTCTGTCCTTGGATTTAGTCTCATTTGCAAGTGCGTTAAAGATTGCTGGGTTTATTCTCGGTTCAGTAGAGTGGATATAAAGTCTACGCATCCTGTTAAAATGCTGGGTATATATAAATATATGATCTGTATAATTGAATTAAAAAGAAAAACTGAAGTCTTTTAAGGTGAGAAAATAAATAAATAAATGTTTATTAAAAATAAATTAATTAATTAAAAATAAAAGTTGCCTAACTTAAAATCAGGGATGTGCATGTACAAGGAATCAACCAATCACATTCAAGCTCATGTTAAGTAGTCAGTACACACTTGACATCAATTAAAGTGACTTCGATGAACCCAACTAAAGTTCAGATGTTCTAGTAAGACAATCCTCACATTAACTTAATTGCATCTTACAGCAAAACTCAGAGTGCACAAAGGGGTCTTCAACAGAGAAAACATGACAATACGTAGAACTGGAAGTCTTTCTAAAACTGATGAGAAGACAAGATGAACACGGATCCAGGCAGCTGCCAAGAGGCCTACAGCAACATTAAAGGAGCTGCCAGAATTTCTGGCAAGTACTGGTCATGTTATACATGTGACAACGATTCTCATGTAATTTTTATATGGGTGGTGATATCTAAAGAAAAACATCCACGAGCAGTTAAAGATTGAAAAAAACCTACATCAGGTTTCCTGAAAGCATGTGGGAAAATGTTTTATGGTCTGACACAATTCCATAAGGTGTGTTTGGGGGGGAAACCCAATACTGCACATCACCAAAAGAGGACAATATTTACTGTAAAACATGGTGGTGGCAGCATCAGGCTTTGGGGCTGCTTTACTTCAGCTGGAACTTAGGCTTTTTATTTAAGATGGGGGAGGAATCATGAACAATTCCAAAGAGCAGTCAATTTTCACTCAAAACCTTCAGGCTTGAAGGATGAATTTCACCTTTCTGCACAACTACACAAAGCAAACCTCAAAATCAATAAAGGAAAGACTTCAGCAGAAGTAGATGAACGTTTTTGAACGACCCTGCCGGAGCCCATACCTGGATCCGGTTGAAAATCTGTGGGGAGACCCGGAGAGGGCTGTGCACGGGAAATGTTCTTGCAATCTGACAGATTTGGAATCTTTTCCATGGAACAGTGGGCAAAGACGGCCAAGTGAAGATGTGCCATGCTGATAAAGCCTTACACAAAACCACTGAACGCTGTCAGAAAATCAAAAGGTGCAGTGGCTTAGCGGTTAGCACATCCACCTCACAGCAAGAAGGACCTGGGTTCGATTCCTGGGCTTGGAGTTTGCTTGTTCTCCCTGTGCATGTGTGGGTTTCCTCTAGGTACTCAGGTTTCCTCCCATAGTCCCCATGTGTGAGTGCGAGTGTGAATAGTTACGTATTGCCCTGTGATGCTCTGGCGAGCTGTTCAAGATGTGCCTCACCTTTGCCCAGTGTCGGCTGCGATAGGCTCCAGTCTCCCTGCGACACTAGGAGGATTAAGAGGTTTAAAATGAGTGAGTAGTTGAAGGGTGTGCATATGTATGCAACCAGGTTATCAAACATTAAAAAGAAATTCCTCTTTAAAAATGTTTCAGTTGAATTGTACAAGTTATAGGTCACATTTAAGGTGGAAAAAAGTTTTAAGGTGGAAAAATTATTTCAGGGTGTGTAGATTTTTTTATTTTTTTATATCCACTGTAATTGTAAAATTTTATTCATTTATTATATTTTTTAATCCAAGATATTTTAATGCTCGTGGTTCTCATGGGTTCTGAGTAGTACTGCCAGAAGATCAGAGATTTTTAAGTAAGAATTTTTAAGTTTTTTATTCACTTAAACCATGACGTGTATCAACATTACCACAGTTTGTCCTGAAGACCAAGTGTCATTAAATTTACTTTGGACAGAACCATGATCATGAATAATGATCAGCCCCAAAACTAATCATACAGGTGCTGAGTGGACTCAAATTTATCATAGAAGTCAACTGGTGCACCTTTCTGTAACGTACTGTATAATGAGTATTGAGATGTGTATCATTGCGGGAGCTTAAACCATAAACATCAGAAACATGATCTCAAACACACACACAGAGACCCAGACTCACAGAGAGCGAGACACAGAGAGACAGATAGAGACACACACACACTCACAGAGAGAGACACCCACACACACTCACAGAGAGCGAGACGCTGAGAAAGAGACAAAGACAGAGAGAGACACACACACACACACACACACAAAGACACCCACACACACACTCACAAAGAGCGAGACACACTGAGAAAGAGACAGACAAAGACACAGAGAGAGACACACACACACACACACACAGAGCAAGAGACACAGAGAAAGAGACAAAGACAGAGACACACACTCACAGAGAGAGAGAGACACCCACACACACACACTCTCACAGAGAGAGAGAGACACCCACCCACACACACACTCACAGAGAAAGAGAGACACCCACCCACACACTCACAGAGATCGAGACACACAGACAGAGACAGACAAAGACAGAGATCCTGACAGTGTGCGTCATTCAAGTTATCAAGGACACAAAACACAAATAATGAAGCAGAGAAGACGATTTCTTTTCCCCAACTTTATATATATTTCGTTTTAATTTCTTTTTTTCCCCCTTTAATGGTGTGATACATCTACATAAATCAAGATTTGTTGAGGCCTCGCAATACAAGTACTTGACAAAAAAAGAAAAAGAAAAATCTTTTATCTGCTATTAAGAAATAAAAATCCTAATAGATATTAATTTTCTGTACATTCTGTAAGATATGTTTGGAAGCCATAACAGAAGTCAGAAATGAAGCCCTCCTGAGGCGGAGCATCTCTCCATTCAACTCCTTAATAATGCAAATAAAAATACAAATAAAAAGCCCTAAATACGGTCACACGCCACACCACAGTTCCCTTTTACATCAGACAGGGAGGGGAGAGAAAGAAAATTACAGAAAAATAAACAATAACAAAAAGCCTTTGGATTCTGCGGACCCATTTTTAGAGAACAGGGACAACACAATCAGCAACCATTAAAAAACAAACAAAACAAAACAACCCAAATAAAACCTTTTTTTTTTTTTTTTTTTTGGTGCATGTAGGTCTGCAGCACTTCCCACAATGCACTGGGCTGTGGTTTTATAATACATTTGATTTGTTTTTGGATGAGCGAGTTCCTTTGGAAACAGGTTTGAGATTCCTTCTGTGCAAAACCATTTCCAGACTGAAGACATCCATCAGAATATCAACATCATTCCACGGACAATAGTTTAAAACAACAGTTTTACGGAAATAAAAAACTTAATTAGAATTAGTTCGAACAGCTGAGTGGACCGCTAATCTGTCAGACGCAATGTGTACAGCTTTGCTTTGGAACGTCCTTCACGGTCTCCTGTGACTTTCCTTCAACCTCGTCATCACTGCCGTTCCCTCCCCTCACACAGCTTACAACGAATAATGCTCAAAATACAAGAATCAATTACCGACAGCAACCCTAAAGCGGGTGGACTCTAGTTACTGTAAATATACATCACGCCTCACCTACGAATGGAAAAGTGAAAGGCTTAATCTTAATCAGTCGCACAGTGAGAGACAACAACGAAACTAAGAGTCTGAAAAAAAAAAGGGAAAATAGAGAAAAAGAATAAAACAGGTGATTTTGATCAGAACTTCAGCCAGGGAATTGGTCCCTTATGTCAAAGTTAATGAACATGACTGCAAAGTAGGTAGGAAAAAAACACTAGTCCATCTAATGAGTCCTAAAGTGTCACTGAAGTAAAACCGGCCTTGCTTTACCAATAATTATGACAATAATAATAATAATAATAGAACCGCTGTAAGCACAGTATACTATTCTGATAATAAAGGTTATAAAAAAGAAAAATAAATTTAAAAAAGGCAGGAAGAACATGGCATTATGGGAAATTTGGTGAATATAAGGCATGAAGAAAATATATTTTTTTTCATATTTATTGTTTTTAGGATGTTGACCCTTCCATCTTTCCCCCCAAAGTCCTAAACCAGTCTGTTCCCCAAAATAACCATTTCATAATTCATTAATATCCCAATAACTGAACACATCTGCAGTGTGCAGTAGACGTATGATGATCTATGACGACCATTTGGTTTTTATATTGTATTTAGAAAATATTACGGTTAGATATACACCCTGAAATAGAGGGACATCGTAACTTCCCTTGTTGCCTTGTCTCATCTTTCACACCTTTAACATGTATCTTTGAAGCGTAGTTACCTTTTCTGAGCAAAATTTAATTATTCGCCAAAGGCGAGGAGGATATCACTGAATCGTCCCTGAGATAGAACGTAGAGGGGACTAGTCAATTCGGCGGCATCCACTGAGTCTGAGGTGAATAATAGTTTTAGTATATACTACACGTGAACATAAAAAGCAAGATTATTGCAGTTTATTATTTTTTTTTTTTACATATTTTAACCATGACAGAGGCAGGTCAGGTGAGCTCTGTTCCAAGCTAGGTGCTAATGGCATCGTTTTAAACTCAAGTGGGAATGGAAGTAAGCTGCACGCTGAAATTGGTTTTATAATCATTTAAAATTTTAGTGTACACTACACAAAAACCAAAGGGAAAAAAAAACAAAAATGAGATTTTTTATAATTTTATTTTTACATTTTAAAACGTGACAGTGATGACGTATCTATCGTGTTCTTGCTTAAGAATTATCAACCCGGGATAATGTTTTTTTTTTTTTACTCCCAAGATAGAGGACCAATCAGATCATGCGGTTCCTGTGTAGTATATACTAATTAATGCTCCTTTCTAGGTACAAGATACACACTGAACGCCATTTCCACCACAATGACAAGTGAATATGAAGATTAGTACCCCAAAGAAAGCATATCTGCTCAGGGTTAGGGAGTTACTGCAATCACGGACGACACATGATGCTTCAAATCATCACGCTTTTGTCATTGTCTCCTGTCTAACCACCATCAGCAAACATCTACCGAGCAGACATGAGCGGCACGAGATGGGAAAAACACGCATACGCACTGCACCATGTTTCCATTCACAGAGTCTCTGTGGTTGTGTTGCCACCGATTTCCAAACTGGGTTGCCAGATTAAAAAAAAAATTAAAATAAAAAATAATAATAATAAACACCCACTAAATGAACTTAATTCAAAACATTCAAGTGTAGGAACACTTTAAAATGTGCACATGCATCTCAGTGTGTGAACACTTGAGTCAGCCATGCGCTCCATTATTGGCTTTTTTTTTTTTTTTTTTTTTTTTTCAATACCAAAGCATTTCACCAAGGAAAAATTTTTTTTTTTTTTTTTTTTTAATTCTTTTTTTAATTTAATTTTTATGCCCAACTCAAAACTTCACGTTTATCTTGGGAACGCACAAATATTTGCACTACACTGGAGTGCCAACTTGCCAAGCACACGCAAATGTTATTCTTTTTTCTTTTGCTAAACTACAAGTCTTGGCTGATTTGAAAAAAACAAAAAAAAACAATCATGAACTAAAAATTACAAAATGGATTTCAACTGTGATGACATCGATCCAATGCTATTTATAGATTTATACATACTGTTTTATACTCTGAATACTCATTGTAATTATTTATTTATCTTGATTTTCTTCCCCAACATTATATACTTAATTTCTTATCATATATCAATAAATAAATAAAAAAAAAAACAACATGATTTGCTTTAAAACGGTGTTGTGCCGTTTTCTCCAGGAGAAATGTGATGGTGGAAGAAAGGAAGCAGGGGAAAATGAGAGAAAGGAGTGTGGTTTTTTTTTTTTGTTTTGTTTTGTTTTTTGACCTGGAGTGAAAATACGCCTTTGAGTTGGTGCCATTCTCTCACAAAACGGTCCAGGAGTGAAGTTAAGATGAGGAGGAGAGAAGAAAAAATACACAGAGAGAAAGTGAGAGAAATGGGAATAGAAAGGGTGGTGGTTGTGGGGGGGTGTATATGGATAGGGTGAGAGGGAGACTACGCCTGTGCGTTGGTGCCGTTCTTGTCGGCGTTGATGGAGTTGGCCGTCGAGTCCTTTCGTGGAGGCATTCTTTCGTTTATCCGATCCAAACCGCGCGCCTCCTCGAAACTCTGAATCTTGTGCTGAGGATTGAAACCTTGAATAGCTGGAAGAGACGGGGGGTGGGGTGGGGGTAAGAATGAGTGGTCAGAGTGCGTCCTAAAAACCTGCCACAGTGTGGAGCTATTCTCATTCCTTTCATCTCTGTGCAGTAATCATACAGCCAGAGCTTTCAAATTCAAGAGTATAAAAACACGTTACTTACTTGATTAGCGGTGGCCGGGTTAGCGTGTTCGACATTAATGAGAAAGAAAAGGCAACTTATTAGAAGCCACTTCACACATAACACAGAGTGATGACACGCACACACACACACGCACACACACACACACACACACACACACACACACACACACACACACACACACACACACA
>JBCNYH010000026.1:36657690-36686399 GCA_039654325.1 Tandanus tandanus
ATTAGAATGCCTCCCGAACGCCTCCCTGGTGTGGTGTTTCGGGCATGTCCGACCGGGAAGAGACCCCGGGGCCGACCAAGAACACGCTGGAGGGACTACGTCTCTCGGCTGGTCTGGGAACGCCTTGGCGTCCCCCGGAAGAGCTGAAGGAAGTGGCTGGGGAGAGGGACGTCTGGACCTCACTGCTTAGGCTGCTGCCCCCACGACCGGACCCCAGAAGAAGCGGATGATGATGATGATGATGATGAACTTTTGAGCTCCATCAGTGCATGTAAACTGTTTGGAGTTCAAATATTATAAGGCTGAAACAATGGTACTCAATATTGGTTAAGAATTAACGGAAGAGGAGTTAGATCACCATTGGCAGTAAGATAAAACATGTCAGAAGCTTCAAATACCTTTTAGAATACAAGTTCAACAAGGATATTTGGCGTTATTTTTAAATGAAAATGGTTTGAAGAAAGTTCGAACACGCTCTAAGCCAAAAAGAGCACAGCAAGCATGTGAACCCGAAACCACAAGCTGAGGATAACAGACTGGCATTTCAACCCCTCTAACAAGCAACTACATGACAACCCGCACACCTCTGATATGTGACTTCTATTACATACAACACCAGAAGTACCTTGGTTATGTATGCAGGTTGGATAACAGTGTCCTTCAGAAACAGGACTTGTTCGAGCTGAGAACTCCAAGGAGGCTGTGGAGTAGGCTTGAGACATCGCTTGCTGTGAATCCACAGCATGCAAGGAGAACAATGATGTCAAGACAGGATTTACACGACTGCAGGATCACTGCGTCCGTGCCTCAGGGCCAGTGATGAGGTGTTGAGTGGGCATCAAAAAAAACCTTCATGGGGGTATACCATGGCACAAACTTTTTTGAGAAAAAGAACAATAGTTGTTGATGTTCGTCATATTGGAAAACCATTTCCAAAGAGTTTGGACTCCATCAATGCCCATTCAGACAGATGGAGGAAATTCAAGACCATTGTTTCTGTCTCGAGGAGCAGCTGACCAACAAAGATCACTCCCTAGAATAAGGTGTGCAGTCCGCAATGTCACAAAGGA
The DNA here is from genome assembly GCA_039654325.1 of Tandanus tandanus. NCBI lineage: Eukaryota > Metazoa > Chordata > Actinopteri > Siluriformes > Plotosidae > Tandanus > Tandanus tandanus. Next base: position 36,658,761 of record JBCNYH010000026.1, read on the forward strand.
ATCCAAGGAAGCTTTAAAGTAACTAAAGACCTTGCTCACCTTGGCTAATATTAATGTTCATGAGTCCATCAGAACACTGGACAAGACTACTATGAAAGCTCTCACTGTTCTCCATAAAAAGCATTGCTGCTCATCTACAGCTTTCTCAAGATCACATAGACAAGCCAAAAAACTCTTGAACAAATGTTGTGGATCAAACCAAAACAGGACATTTAGGTTTAAATAAAATGCATTGTTTGGAGAAAACGCTGCATTCCAGCATAAAACCCTTATCCTTGCTTTAACACACAGTGGAAGTAGTGTCATGGCTTGAGCCTGTTTTGCTGCATCTGAGCCAGGCCAACTTGCCATCATTGATGGAGCAAGAAATTCTTAATTATTCCAACAATCTTTAAAGTAAAATTATTAAACATCTGTGATCCATGAACTGAATCCCAAGAGAAAGTGGGTCATGGAGCAAATCAGCGACCCTAGGCACACACGTCATTCTACCAAAGAATGGTTACACAAAAATAAAGTTAATGTTTTGAAATGGTTGAAGTCAGAGTAATGACATTAATCCAATAGATGGCGTGTGACCAGTTTATGCAAAGAAACTCACCAACATCAAAGTTGAAGCTGTTTTGTACAGGGCAGTGGGCAAAAATTCCTCCAAGTCATGGTATGGGACTGATAAACAGCCATCACATATTTATTTGCACTTACTGCCCCACAATAAGGGTGGAAATCAAAGATTCTCATAGTTTTGCCGATCACACATATGTATAATACTTTTGGCTTTGTTTATTAGCGTTACCTTTATCTGCTTTTAGGGGTGGGGTGAAAATCTGAAGACGGATATATGGTCTACAGTCACAATTACGCCAAAATATATATAAACTCAAAAGGGTTAACGATCTTTCTATTAAAGATAACGGTAATGATTTCCTTTTCCTAAGCTAGAATAGATCCACTTCTTCCACTGGCAGTGCAAAGTACTAAAACCACATGTGGTCATAAGGAACTTTAAAAAAGTAGGTTAGAGAAATATCACATCCTGAAATATCACTGCTTGTCAGTTTCACACTTGAAGCAAAGTCCAAGAAACTAAGTCTACTCTCATTAGCATCGAATCAGAGGATGTGGTATGACATGATCGTGCAACCTCCAGCAACAGCTCATATGACATTAAAGACTCAGGGGGACGAGTGAGGAAAGCCATTTTTATCTCTGCACCTGTTGGAGGATAAAAGAGGGGTTTCCTGTGGCCTCCTCTGGGAAATCAAAGGCGACGTAGGCGGCCTGGGCGGGTCGCTAGTCGCTCTTTGACATTTGAAATAGGCCCAATCAAAGGGTTCCCTCTTTATCCAAACAAGGCTGGTTCCCCCTCCAGCGAGTCGGGGAACTGATTAACGGAAAAGGCAGTCAGGAAATCCCTAAGCTTAGGCAGAGTGACTTTATTTAAACAAAATTTTATTAAAATTGAATTAAAAATAATGAAAAAAATACTTATATCAAACTTTGAATATCTGAAAGATTCCAAGCTGATGTAATAAGGTCAAAAAAGGTACAACTTCACAACATTACTTCTTGAAAAAACAGAACCTTGTATTAATTTACTGTTAAGTGGACGCCATCCTAACGATGACCTGCCACTTCTACTCGTCCTTTTACAATTCCTAGAAAACAGTAACGGTTCCACAGTGATAACCATGTTCATGTTGACCAAACACTGATCGATTCTTGTTCCTGTTAATAACCTCAGAATATTCAAACCATGACCAAATTGCCACGGGGAAAGAGGGTGGGGGCTAAAGGCATGTCATTTAGCACCAGCGAGCGCAAACACCTGTGGAATTATTAATCATTCCAGATATGTTAATTAAAATAGGTCATCTGCTTTTTTTTTTTTTGGGGGGGGGGCATATTTCAAGCTGGCATAAGAAGCCTAAAAAATATTTGCAAAAAGTTATTGCAAAATAGACATCACAGAAACCTTCATATTTTAGAAGAGGCCTTTTTGCATGTTGAAGACTTAAACATTGCCTAAAGGTGGCGTTCCTGATAGGTATCCCTATTAATAGGTGCTGGCGCTATAAGAGTAGCCCGGCTCCTTATAAATAAATCAATCAATCAATCAATCAATCAATCTGGTTTTCTTTCCTGGGGGTGGGGTGATCAGCACAACGGACTGAATATATCAAGCAGAGAACCAATCAGAACAGAATTAGTTCTCAAATGTCTTCACTCCCAGCATGCACCTCTGCGGTGTAAGACCCAAAATAAAAACCTTTAAAAAGTAAGTGTTTATTGGATAATGTAAAAAAATATGACATCTCTACAATACATTAAGTGTGAATGTGTACATTTCAGTTCCTTGAGTCATGTAAAGAAACTTGGTGTGTTTTTGAAATAACCGTAGACGGCTAACGTAGTGACAACCCTCAGTATTTATTCTGGTACCAATTAGCGTTCAACCAGTAAAAGGGTGGGTATGGATGGGTGGAAGAAAGGACGGACACGGGACAGCCGTCAAGATCAAACAATCGAGTGCAGGTGAGATTACAGGGAAGCTTCCAGGGATCGGTTTAATAAATTGTGGCTTCGTGATCTGAAAATATTTTATTTTTGGTTTATTTAAAAAAAAGCTCTGTGTGAACCTACTAAACACAACTGGTAATTGGTGAGTGGTAAACACACCTAGTTATCATCAGGATCGCATTGCACAGCACTACATTCTTTACGTGCTTTTTTGATACTCGCTCTTTAACTTCACTCCACCATCAGTCGTCACGTTGAGATGTGCAATAGTGCTGACAATTCACCTGAACTCAAGAGTAATTTTGATATTTTCGATTTTGCTATACTTTTGATGTACTTTGCACACACACACGTAAACATTGAGCACACACACACACTCGGACCAGTGGCCTAAAGGTGGCGTTCCTGATAGGTATCCCTATTAATAGGTGCTGGCGCTATAAGAGTAGCCCGGCTCCTTATAAATAAATAAATCAATCAATCAATCAATCAATCAATCAGTGCCACACACATTGCAGCGCCCGGAGAGCAGTTGGGGGTTAGGTGCCTTTCTCAAGGGCACTTCAGCCATGAAGGTGGAGGAAGAGAAGGTGCAGCTCACTCCCATTTTTCCTGCTGGTTCGGGAATCAAACCGGCGACCTTTCGGTCCCAAAACCGCTTCTCTAACCAGTAGGCTACGGCTGCCCCAGACATTGAGCGAGTATAACTGGTATCACTGATGTGCGCTACCTACAGAGGTGCCAATAATACTCCTCCTAGCAGCTAGAGAAAAAAAAGGAATTTACCATTAAAGGGAACTTAGACGGCTAATATATTTTCCAAGCAACAGTAAGGGGATACAGACCGGTGTAAATAATCCCTAATAACAAGCATCACCTTTATTTTTAACTGACCAAAAAGGCCACATTCTTTTTCACTTCTGTGGCTTGTAAATTTACAAGTCAAGTTCATCTGAATAAAGTCAGTGAGAAGAATAACCCCAAATAACCGCAAACTGTGTGTATTACTACTATTATATCTATTACTACTGTAATAACTGTGTAACTATTAACTTTGTATCTCTTACAGGTGCGTACCTAAGCCAAATAAAATCATGTGACCACATGTAACAGGTATGCAACCACCTGTTTTATTAGAGTGACGCTATCTCAAACAAACGACCAATTGTTACAGGTTTGCAAGTTCCTTTAACAAACAAAACAACCTGTAACAGGTGTGTATTAACCGTTAATAATGCATATGTTCACCTGGAACAGGTGTGTACACACCTCTAACAAGTGTGATGCTAAGTCTACAGATGCAACTACAGTTATTGATGATTAACCCTTCACTAACAGTGCTAAAGGCAACGCTTACCTGTAATAGGCGCCTCCACCTCCAGCATGCACTTCTCATGGCGCAGGATGTTGGCTCCATCGTTGATGATGCGAAGTGCCGCATCCTCCTCCAGCCGCCCCTCCTTCAGCAGGTGAGCCTTCAACAGCTCCACCTTGGGCCGACCATCCTCAAAGAGCTCCTTCATGGTGAGGCGCGTTGTCGGGGGATACGGCACCGCTGCAACGACAAGAGATTGAAATCCTTGCAGTCACAGGTAACCAAAGCAAACGACGATTAATAAGAAGACCTAAAAAAAACACCCACTAACACAAACACACAAACGCGCAAATGTAGCCGCGGTAAGCCTTTTACAGACTGCGTGATTTAAGCAATCTTATAAAATCATCATTACAAATCGCACGGTTCCAATAATCCTGGGTATGACAGGTATGTTGCGTGGATAATGGTATGAACAAAGGGATGCAGATTTTACAATGATGGCACCTGTCGAATCGTAGGCTACAATGCAAGTTAGCATCAAAGAACAAAACGTCATCAGCATATGGGGAAAAGAAAATAAAGGAAAAAACACAGTGAAAGACAGTGAAACATAAACAACACTTTTACAACATACAGGCATTCCTTCATTTCGCCTCCATGCTATATGCGTTTTGTGTGCTGACACATACGCCATATCGCGTTATATTTTTATTGGCTAGTCAGCAGACGTAGGTCGTCGCAGCACACCTTTGACAGTACGATGTACCACTGATAAGGACCTACAACCAAAGAAGTCGCCATGGTTGTTTCACATTCGGTACATTTCATCTGGAGCAGGCAAAACTCGTACAAGACACGGCGGGATTTATACCAAAAACAATCATCAAGCATCTGTTCGTCCTGTCTACGTTTTTTGGACCACAGAAATCAGCGACCTGCTAAATATCTAACCAAACAGAGATATAAAAATAAAGGTTCAATCTGAACTGAATTTCCTATTTTTTTTTTTTTTTACAGTACAGACCACAGGGCCTTCCGGGGACACCACGGCACACACCACCATGGACTTCCTGTTGGTCTCTGATAAACATGACCTACATTCCGTCCTCACAGTACAGCGATACCCCACGGTGTTTTTTCTTCGTACTGAATAAATAAAACCAACCTGAACTTTATTTTTTAATTTAGGAACTGCATAAAACGATAAGTCAAATGAAATTTTATTTCCGGTGTCACAAACCAGCCTTCTGACTACAAGATCGTTACAGCACAGCAAACCGAGCACAAAATACAAAAACCTTTGCTTTTTCCAATCTTTTTTTGGAACGTTCCCCTTAATTTAGGCGTGGCTAATTCCTACCTGTCGAGGATTACCTCCCCATCACATGACAGCTACCAACCAATTCAACAATAAAGGCGAGCATGACCTACCTCCAAGGCACACAGTGCTAGCACTCCGCATGCTTTGCGCTGCAGACGGAACACGTTCGGAGGATGGCACTATCCCATGATTGGCTAGTGTCACATGAGTGACAGGGAAGAGATCGTATGCCATCCCTCCCTTCCTGACAGCTCAGATAATTAGCGCTCATGGGCTCCCGTCTCACACTGGAACAGTATTTTTGTCAAGAAATAACACAGAGTGAAAAATTTAGTCACGGAGTAACACAGAGCTGCGTTAACAGGCACGTGAAACCAGCCAGGTTCTTCACTGTGATCAGTCGTTCAACCTGGCGTTGTGTACAGCATGGCGTTTCTTTTTCCATGTTAAAAAACTGTCCTCCCGAGTGGCGCATCGACAAAGCGCGCGACTATCAACCCGGAGATCGCAAGTTCGAATCCGGATTGATGCCACAGCCATCCGTGACCATGGGATCCATGGAAGCTGATTGGCCGAGTTCTCACGGGAGGGAGGGATGGCATCCGCTCACTTCCCTGTCACTCACAGCGATCACCAGCCAATCATGGGCGTCTGTGAGCTCATTCGGGCGGATAGCACTTTCCCTCCGAGTGTGTTAGGCCGCCTCCAAATACACATGCGCAGCAGTTCGTAAAAAGGCAGGTGGTAGCATCGCATGTCACGGAGGGGGCATGTGCTTGCTTACGCCCCTCCCTGGTCGGTGGTGATCGTGTGATAGGGAAGGCAATACTTGATGGGTGGGAATTGGATACGACTAAATTAGGGAGAAAAATGGGGTCACATGTTCGTCACATGTTCGTACAGAAATCCAAATCTTCACACACCGTTATTTTAGACAGTGTTTACTTCTGCATGCACTTGTTTTAAGCCTCCTTTTCACATTTGCATGCTATTTTAAACGTTTCCTCCTGTTAATCCTCAGAATTATGCTTCTCAGAAACACGTGGCCTTTCATGCTCGCAGAAGAACTAAACTTTGTTGGCTTCTCACTTTTTTCTGTTGGTGTTAAACCATGACATCTTTTGGTGATCACCAAAAAAAGAGTCACTGGTTAAACTTAAGCAGGTCACGATGAGAGCGTAATGAAAAGGAGGACGGAGGAATACAGTAGCTGTCTCGGCTAAACGCACCATAATCTAATTCCGAGCAAACTCTCACCTCATTAGGGAACAAGAAGAAAGAGAGAGATGAGCAGATTCTCCCTAGAGAGGGGTTTTAAATTGGACTGTAGCTCAAACCTCTCTTTGATTCTGGAATTTCTTTTTTTTTTTTAAGTCACCAGGAGCATCAATGAGCCCATGCTGTTCTAGTCTGTAATTTTTGAAAAAGGTTAAGAAAAAGAATATCTGTACCTCAAATCACACACTATACACCACCTCCTTTATTACACCACTGATCAGTCTGCATTCACATATAACGACCAAAACACTTCCAAGCCTCTGAGTGGATAATTCCTGCAGTGATTGTTTTAATTTACTGATGCAGTGAGTAGCTTCTCTTTCCTTAAACAACAATGTGTTTCAGAAGAGACTAATTAAAAACCTGATTGCTGAAATGAATGAAAGGTTAGTGAGAATAAACAGAACAAAAAGGTCTGCAAGGGAGCACGAGGATCAGACCCTAGAACAATCGTAATAGGTCATGTGATCTGATGATGCGACGTACCCATCATGCACGCTGTACGAAGCTTCTGGAGGCAGTGTTATGATGGGTACATCGCATCGTGTGTGCTTTCCTTCTTTCCCCGACATGCCCATCACTCTGAAATAGGATCAATCTGGACTCATCAGATCACATGACCTATTTCGATTGTTCTTTGTTCTCCATCGCAGACCTTGTTGTTCTGATTATTCTCACTAACCGGTCATGTCAGAGTCAGAAGGAAAGCACATGACGCGATGTACCCATCATGCACGCTGTACAAAGCGTCGGGAGGTAGTGTTATGATCCGGAGTTGCTTTAGTTGGTCAGGTCGAGGCTCAGCAACGTTATGTGGCAACAAATTGATGTCAGGTGACTAACTATGTCTGAATCTTCATATCGGGCTGCGTCTACTTAATTCCTTTCTCTCTCTTTCACTTGCTTTTTATTTATTACTCTCTCGCTTACTTGCGGTCTATATTAATTACCTTCCAAATCAATATGACCGTACAGACCTCATATACCACCTGTTTTATGCTGTCAATCATCAATCCGAGTATCCTGACTAATAACGTTACATCAAGGAAAGTGTTTTGGGTAAGTAAACTAAAAACTTATGCCATCTCTCTCTCTCTCTCTCTCTCTCTCTCTCTCTACATTAGATATCTTTCAATCTATAATTTTAATCTAATAACCGTCTAACCTCTTATTTTTTTGAAGCATTTGGATTGTTCTGCATTGTACGCACTAAAGCCACATTCACACAGGAAGTGGCAATTGAGACGCGAAACGCCTCGCCTCTGAAGTACACACAAAATCGCGTCACGAGGGAAGAGAACTTCACTCCCGGGAAACGCTAACCGCTTCAGAACCGTGGACCCAGGCATGGCCTTTCCATTAGTTTCCCCTGTAAAATTTCCGTGTGCAGTCCTAAAGCACAGGATACTGAGACGAGGCAGTAACGAGCTGCTCTTCCATGTTGACGTGAGAGGATTCATTAAACTCGTCTTCATTGTTTCCCTGCAGAAAAAAAAAATGTTTTTGGGGATTTAATGTTTGGCGGCGTCTGTCAATCAACGCTTTAAGCTCTGATTAGTAATCACTCAAACTGTGTCGCGTGAAAGTTCGGCTCAGTTGATCTCCGTGCCCGTCCACTTCGCTTGAGAAAATTCCGCCTGTCGTCGCTCATTTCGCTGGCGATCACGGACTCTGCACGGACGCCTGCGGATTCCTGTGTGAACCCGGCTTACCACGTCCTCAGAAAACGCAAGTCTACTAAATTCCTAAAACGGATTCTTCAAGACTTATTTGCACAGCAAAAGGATCACTGGTGCTATTCATCACCTATTCGCTGAACTCGCTCTCAGCCCTTTGACGTGCATTAACGCATGAAAGCTGCTTTACAATATTGATTACGATCAGAACTCCTTTCTCGCTGCTCGGTCAGCCACGATATCGAGTCATCTGAGCCCGCATTGGCGTGATGATCGATTTGCACAGAGACAGGGCATCTTAACCAGATTTCATGCCTGCTGTAGGGCTCGCATGTAAGGGATTAGTTTAATTTGAGCGGAAAGGTCTTCTGGGGTTCCGCCTGTATGTGTGAGACGGTGAGGTTTGCTTTGATTTCTAATTTTATTGGAAAAACAAATTAACAATCTCCAGTGTCAGCTTTGTTTTCTGACTGAGGACTTTGTGCTTGTGACTTGTAGCCATTCAACAACGTTAACTATTATTATATTTAATACAGGGGAATGGGACAATCTGATTGGTCCACCATTCAAGTGGTTGACAGCGGAATCAAAATGATGAGCATTCATGGTCCGTCATGGTCAAGTGGCGCAGGCTGCCTCGATGTCAAGCTATAAAAAAGAAAATGGTTTTAATTGGTGCTCCTTGTGTTTCCACGTCGTATACACAAAAAATTGAAATGAGTTTAGAAACATCGCCATGGAGAACGGTTTTCTTACATTTCTTTGTAGTTTACACTAAAACTCTGAATGGGTTTAAAAAGCAGTTGTTAGCTACAGTATTCTCTGCATGCTGGACTCACCTGCACCGTCTCGGTCATGGTTAAAAAAAACGAAACAAACGATAAAATTCTTGATTAATTTTTCTCTCTTTTTTTTTTTTTAATGTTTCCATGTAGTACATATTAAAAAAAATAATTCACCTCAGGATCAGTCCACCTTATGAAATTTTTGGAATTAAACATCGGCTAAGGGCTACTCTGGGTACCGGGCTTGAACCCAAGCCCTTCTTGGTGTGCAGTGAGAGTGAATGTGTTCCCTTAGCATTAACATTATCGTAATATTTTTCGTATCAGTAAAGCACTTCCTGTCCACATTATTAACATGGAACGACTGATAGATTTTACATCACTTCATAAACAACAGGGATTTGCATGTTTGATCATGAATTCCAGGTTATTACGCCACTGCCTTCAGCACACACCGTGCTTCTGAACCGCTTAAGAGACGCGTGTGACTCACGTCGAGCACAGACGCTGATCCTCACCCACGCTTAAGGATACAGTCAAGACAAGTGCTAATAAAATTCATACATCTGATCGTAATCTCTCTCCGTCTCCGAGATTCATCTTACTCCCCGTATTACACTGCCGTACTCCCATCCCTCTCTCACCAGAAGTTTGTTCCAGAATATTCACCTCCTGGTGTTTTCTTACAGATATTATCTTACCGAACATATTCATGGGAAAAGCCTGACACCCCTTTGTGAGTACACAGCAGTGTTTAATTATTTAGACGCTCCTGACGAAACACGGCGAATTCAATTCGTCAGTCATGCAGGAACCGAAAACTAAACAGGATTCGCCAAAACGTTTGGCGAAAGCAGCTGCGATGGATCGACGCAAGAAACCGATTGGCTGCAGTGAATTTCTCCAACCACCACCACTTGTTTCACTCTGTGCTCGGCTGGGTTCGGTGAATAACCGTGACCGACCGCAGGGTTTACAGCATTAAACACGATTTCAAAAACGGATTACGTAATCAGGGTACAAGATCACGCAGGGGACCTGATACGTTTTGGCAATTTCTCTAGAAAATCGAGGCAGAAAAGCCACACCCATAAGCGACAAGAGAAGCGGGCAGGTCACGCCCCCATGATTTGTCCGAGTTGGTGTGATGCAGGCTTGGCCATGACGGTTGATTGATTTGATAAAATTTGATAATAATAATAATTAGTTTTACTAGCTATTTAAAACGATCACGTATTCCGGAAACATCAGTCCATGCCTGATTTCAAAGTGCACGCGAGTGTTACGACTCCGGGCATGCTCAGAGACACTTTGCCTTTCTGATCGGCTGTTCCAGCCTGGTAGTGACGTCAACACGTTGGATTGGCTGGGCTGCGTCTCTGACTTGTGTAGCATTCCACGTCATCGTCCAGTTCTGAGCTGCACAAACAGCAAGCGCAGAAATCGCGGAAGACATTTATTTTTGTTCGGAAACTGACTGGCGACGGGAAAGCCGAGTCGGCGAAACGTTAGCCGCGTGAACCGTTTCGATTTTACCGTCACGCTCATCTCTGGCAGCGTTCTCGCCCTCGGGGTCACTAGAATGTAAATTTCACCGTCTCCTCAAGAGACGTCAACCCCGCCCAACACGTTGACGTCACCTCTGGGGAAAATGACTGCTAAGTTGCTAACACCCGTAGTTCCGCTAGCAATCTGCTGGTAATCCATGGGATAACATCACCCAGTCTGGTGCTTTTTATGGTCATTTATGTTAAAATAAGCGTTAAACTTGTTACACACGAACAAATTCTACTGTAAGGATGACCGACACCGCTACTCTTTAAGCGAACATGCAGTGAGGTGTTAAAGGAAGGAGCTGTGCTTTAGTTAAACCATCTTCTCTGGTTCGTGTAAAGAAGAGGAAGACGCTATTTTGTTCACGGCTGAGCGAGTATACAGCGTGCACCTGCTCATTTGCCTCTCACTGTCACGCCAAAAAAAAGAAAAAGAAAAAAAAAAAAAGAACACATACACACCAAGCTCTCATAAACGGGTTTGGTTCTCTATATGGAATATGAGCCACAGGACAGAGAAGATCTAACAAGGACTTGTAATAAGCTACACGTCCCTACAATATGGCGACGCATCACTTCCTCACTAGACCTCTCGGAATGATTCGCAAACCAGAGCGCGGCCGAATTCTCCATTCTGATTGGTCAGGTATTGATTCATGTGCTCTGATGCCGGTTTGGCGTCCAAACTAATCTGGTTTATAACACGAAGCTCACAATTATACAGTCGCTAAAGTATGTACACATCTGACCGTCACATCCATGTCCACTCCAGATCTAATCCCCCTTTTAAAGTTAGAAATAACCTTCACTCCACTCCGGAAAAGCGTTCCATTCGATTCTGGAGTGTTCTGGGCTTTGGGGCTTTGCGATTATTCAACCACAAGGGCCTTAATGAAATCAGGCTCGGATATTGAACGACAAGGCCTGGAGTGCAGCTGGCGTGATCAGACGGTTTAAAGTCGAGTTCCTCCACTCCAACCTTGGCATGCCACGTCTTCATGGAGTTTGCTTCGTGCACCCTGTCATGCTGGAACAGGTGTAGCTCTGACTTTCAGGGAAGGGCTACGGCGCACAAAGACTTACGGTACAATCCAGTTCTTCCACTTTCGCGGCAACAGTTTGGCGAAGATGATGATACGGGCGTGATGCTCAGGTGTCCACAAACTTTTGGATTAAGAATGTAAGCGGGTCTAAAAATCAATTAGTTGTTGATAGTGGTGACATCTATGTAGCATTTGGGTAAGGAGTCTCCAGTGTCGGAGCTTGAAGTTAACCAACAGTCGAACGATTTCATAATGAAGAGCCTGTTATTTATTTATTTGTTTATTTATTTGCAAGTCTCTGCAATAACTTGCCCCCCCCCCCCCCCAATTAATTCAAGCGACAAAAAAAAAAATGAAGGAAACTACAGAGCAGCTACAGCCTCTGCAACATGAGCGCGAGCTTCCTTCCATGGATGTTCAACAACAACAATAAACTGGAACTACCACCTGGCGGTTATACGGTATACCTCCGCACTTCATACAAAGCAAACAGTGAAAGTACAACGTCGGGTCAGGAAGCAGTACTGGGGTGGCATCGGTGGTAGTAGGATTAGCTGTTGTTTCATTTTTTGGGGGTTTTTTTAGCTCCCGCCCACAAAGTGTCAGGGGAGCTATAGGAGTGGCTTCCGTCCGTCCATCCGTCAGTCTGTCCGTCACACTTTAGTTTCTGGACGCTTGCTAACTTGCCGCGCGCTGAAGCTGGGGCTTTCAAACGTGGTATTCTGGCTCACTACAATGAGTTCTAGACTGAGTTTGTGTGTGAGTGACCGTGACCTTGAGGGAGACTTTTCAAGGTCACAGAGGCAAAACTGTATTTTAGGTTTCCAGACATTTACTTGCCGGGCGCTGAAGCTGGGGCTTTTAAACTCGCTATGCTTGATCTATATTAGCGTATTAGGAAACGGTCCTATCGGCGGGAGCGTCTGGACCCCTGCGTTTGTTTTTTTTAAGGTTTAAGACCATGTTTTGAATTAACCCCTGGACTGCAGAGTTTGAATCAACATCTGAATCTTCATAATAGTAATAATTTCTTGGTGTCTCCATCTCTTTTTATTCATTTCTCTTTCTGCATTCATAGTAGATGCAAATTTTACAAAGCCACGAGCTCGATTTTTTTGTCACGTCTTTACTCCCTTGCCCTCACAGGCAACCCAATAAATGAACAATATAACGGGAAAAACATACTGCACACGCATACTATCCTGTGGGCACTGAGTGCACTTGCACGTCGTGTTTAGTTAATGGGTTTCTTCGTGAGGAGAAGAAAGTTTTCGAATACCGTTGAAAATAAATGCAAGGATTATCGGCGCTCCACTTTTAGGCGGCACCTAAATATTTATATCACCACCTTCCAATCCATATTTCTCTCTACAGTACACGCCACACTGCGAGACACTCCTCGCTCTCGCTTTGATAAACCTTCTTGCATAGCTGCCTTGCGCCCCTGTTTTAAGGGGGTCAAACTGTTCAATTAAAGAAATAAAAGCATTTCCAAGACCGCGATCACAACGATGCCCACGAGGCTGCAGTGACCTTAACCTCTGGCCACCAAAATCTAACCAGTTCTCCTTGAATCGAGGAGGCCACTTGTGCAAAGTTTGAAGAAAATCCCTCAAGGCACTCTTGAAGTCTCGCATTCACAGGAAAGGTCCAGACGGACATACAGACAGACAACCTGAGAACATAACGCCTCGGCGTATCCCATTTAAACATTCATGTCGTGGGTCATGGGGAGGCTGGAGCCTATCTCAGCCAACTCTAGGCGAAGGTGGGGTACACCCCGTACAGCTCGCCAGTTCATTACAGTCCCAGCACACACGCACTCATGTCTAGAGCCAATACGGACAAGCCACTTCGCCTAATGTGTATGTCTTTGGACTGTCGGAGGAAACCCGACTACACGGAGGAAACCCAAGCAAGCACAGGGAGAACATGCAGACTCTACACTGCACCGCCCTCGCCGAGCCCAGGACTTGGAACATGACCTTCTTGTTGTGAGGCGGACGTGTTAACCACTACGCCACCGTGCCGCCCGTACGTTTCCTGTTTAGTGAATGGAAAAAATATAAAAACTTCACAAACTTCCAAGATACGAGATGAGTCCCCAACTTTGGGACACGCTGGTAGAGGTGAATAATCAGTAAATATTAAATACATCCAAACTTTTAAGTTCTAAGAGTAACTCTGCTTTGCACTGGGGAACTCAACACCTGGTATTAAAAAGGTTTCCTGTGAAGTAAAACAAACAACATGTCGGCTCCACTTCAGAGTAATCGATGGCTCATGTGTGGACACGCATGTGTTAGGAGGACTCAACTCAAACTGCTCATCACATTTAATGAGAACCTGCTCCGCTCCTCTCCGTCCCGGATCCAGAGATGGACTGCGCTTGAAGCCGTGAGCGAGAGGGAAGATTAAACGCCGTCGAATGTTTTGATTAGGCCACCTGCCAGACGACTTGTACGCCCGAGTTTTTCTCACTCAGCAGACGGTGCCGTGTTAACGCGTCATGAGCGTGTGTACGTTTGGATGGGTAGATAATGCACTGCAGGCTTAGAAAAGATTTCAGTAAAGTAGGGTTGTGAAGGTCTGTGGAGAATCAGGAACCAGTGAGAACCAAAAATGGTGTTTCTTTCATTAGTGGGTCTTTTTTCCCCTAATTAAACCTTTCGCTGTCTGGAACTGTTCAGAAGGGGCTACGTCTCCATGGTTTCCAAAAATGACACTTCAAGCGCAGAGTTCCTCCACCATGCAGCATGGACAACGTTCTATAGTAGGTGAAAGTGCCCAAATTATCCCCCAAAAAATCCCTCTCTTTAAGGATTTTCGATATAGCTGTGGTTTGACCTTTAAAGGTCACCTAAGGTCAAAGGTAACCGTCTCATTTAATTGTCCATATATGGTTTCCTATTAGTGATCCATAGTAAAGGCATGTTTATCGGCACTCGTTTCCAAATTATAAGCGCTTAAAATCCTGTGACCTTGATTTTCACCTCTCAAGGTCACTCAAGGCCAAAGGGGATTATGTTTTTCTAAGTGTGTATATGGTTTCCTATCTGTCCCACGTTGCATCTATGGGTCTATCACTTTGTTTCTCAGACAAAATCAATTTCAATCAGTTTTACCATGGGAAACGTCCATCTCCAAAACTTTGTGACCTCGCTCTGACCTTCACCGTTGACCTTGACATTCCAAAATCCAATCGTCTCCGGGACTCAGGTAGGGTGCTGGGCTCACCGAGTTCGGTGGAAATCCTTGCACAGGTGCGGTCGTGATTTTGTTCACAAACTGACAGACAAACAAACGTGGGTGATTACACCGCTAGCTAGCACAGCTAGCATAACTCTGTTTTGTAGTGAAGGTAAAAATCTAAAATGATGGAGCCTCCATCTACAGAGTGTCTAAAAAAATAATCAGGAACTAACAGCAGGCAAACCAGTGACCAAACCATGACTGCAAACTGTGAGAAATGAAACATGGCTGAATTGTCCCTGTTGAAGAACGGCTCATATTGTTCCGCTGATCGTATGCGTGGACTAGCGATATATTAATGATTTTGCCGGAAACTAGCCAGCCACTGCCTGTTTCACTCCCAAACATTTGGTGGTGGGAAAATAATGGGCAACCAGAGCCTGGAAGGTTGTGTGAGTGGACGTCCCGAGCGAAGAAGTGATGAGAGACGAGCACTTCCTGTATGAACGCCCCTCATCTGCTGTACAGGTTCCATTTGGTTTTCGAAATATTCAGTTGGACACATTTGCTCAACATGTTCCCGGTGCTCCCTAATGCTTTGACAACCTGTAGCACAACCACTTGCTTTAAAACTACACAGGAAGTCCAGCTTCCCCAACAATTCCATCGCAACATTAACACTGTTCATGTATTAAACTCAAACCACATCAGTGAGCAATGGATCCTGGGTGGAAATCTCTACCGGGGGCTTTAACAGAGCGAATACACTCAGAGGGAAAGCGGTGTGTCTCCGGGTATTAGCCGTATGTGTACATGCTGATTTAATGGGATGTGAAAGATTAACGTTCACCGGACAACAGGCTATTAACTGGACATTTCGAGCTCCGCCCAGATGGATGGTTTCAGTAGCAGTAAGGGCAGGTTTACGGTTTTCTTATTTTTTTTAATACAACGGAAAAACACTGATTTGTTTGCTTAGATATTTCTATTCATTAAAAACAAACAAACAAAAAAAAACAAAAAAAACATGGTGTCTGATTGGTGGAAAGCTACCAGCTAATTCTTGGTATTCTTCTATGAGCTGATTTATCCATCACAAGTCGAACGATCATTGCAGGACTGGCATGCGCCAATGTTCCTCCTCATGCGTACGTGTCACGCAAGATAGACGGGCTACGCCCGCGTGGACGATAGCTCCGCCTGTCCACCATCTTGGTTAGTTAGTAGGGGTGCCGGAAAAAATCGATTCATGTCTGAATCGATCCAAATTTAAGAATCGATGTTTAAAAACACGTTTTTTTCCGAACATTTACAACCTTACTCAAAGCGCGTACCGTTTGTCCAGACACGGCCTCCGTCGTGAACTGTTCCAGTGAGTGGCGGCTCCAGAACTAGCTTTTAGCCTAGCATTGACATGGATGAGGAAAACTCATCACACTGCGGCCCTGAGCGTCGAAACGTCATTTTAATTCCTATCTATTTGTGCAGTTGTACGCCATGTGAGGAGCAACGACCATGAAGTTCCACCTCCCAACAGCGCTGTCGGGTGGCTGTAGCCTGGCTATCTCAGGAAGAAAACTTTACCCTGAATCGATGAAAACACTATTAAAGAAATGAAGCGATTGCACGAGTACTGGATCAGTCATTCATTATTAATGCAAACGTCGGGTTGTGCTGTAGTGTGCTTCTTAAAATAGCCAGAAAGAGTCTTCCGGCGTAGACGGAGGTGTAAAAGTCGTGGTGCGAGTAAAGACGAGATGTGACAAACCAGAAAGAAGACAGAGTGCGGCCCAGTCTCTCCCCGACTGCGTTTGGCTGGCGATCTGATGACATCATCCTGTTGTTCACCTTCAAAATATACAACACTACAGTACGTACAGGGATATCGGTGTTCAGCAGCAGCACGAATGTGAAAACTAACGCGGTGTTAATGAACCAAGCCCTTCGTTTATTTCTTTTAAGCGGACTGGGTGGCTGAAATAAATCTCACTAAAAATACCAAAGGGGAACACCATGCTCTTGCCAAATCTTCACAGGTTTAAAGATATCTTGACGTCCAGAAACCTTACCCACACCCACACCCACACCCACACCCACACACACACACACACACTTCGATCTTTCAGAGGACATTCACTGACATGCATTGCCCAACCCTTACCTTAATTCTAACCTTAACCATAAACCGGGTCTCGATCCTTAAACAGCTTGTTGAAGAAGTGAGGACCAACCAAAATGTCCTCACTTCCCAAAAACGGCCCTACTTTGTTGGTTAAAAACATGTTCCCGTCCTCAAGTACAACACACACACGCACGCACGCACGCACACGGGTAATCAGCTTCACACACTTGTTCATTTTGTATCAGTACTTTCATAGTTGAAGGAACATTCAGAGCTGAAATGTAAATGATGTCCCCGCGTGTGAGGTTTGGTTTGCGTACAGGGGTTCCCATAAATCAGCGTACATCATGGGTGTTGCTGGAACAGTACAACAACGCCATTTTTGCCCATTTTATTGACAACTGCGTTCCAATATCAGAAACCAGTTGATTAGGAGAGCTCCAAACATGTAAAGAATTCAGCTTGTCCATGCCTAAGTTGATGCTGACTGACTGTTATGCATCACTGACTTGTATGAAGACAGGCAGCTATAAAAAAAACCAACGCAACTGAAACCCCAAAATTAAGGCTCAAACTCAACCACTCAGACTCGTACAGGATTTAAAATACAGGGTACAACCCTCACACACAATGTAACTCAGGAAGGCAGACAAACATTCACCAAGCAAAACACTGAACAACGGGAACACGGAACATGAACTCGTTAACCGGATAAAACTAACAGAATAGGGGCTACAAATGAACCCGTGAAAGGCAGTGAAAAGAAAACTCAGGGTTAACCTTTCCTGCTTTCACTCCAGACCGTAGCTGGGAAACGCAGGCGAGATCCCTCCAGAACGGGGTGGGGGGGGGGATTATATTATATATATGCGATTTTAAGCAGGTTATAATTGCTTAATTATCGGGCTGTGAGCAGCAACAGGAGTCACTTAGGAGCTCTGATCATTTGTTATCGTATCAAAGCCAAGTTTTTGCTCCTGTATCTTAAGGTGAAATGATGATTTAATGGATACCCGGAGTTTACCGTGGAGTACCAGAACTGCTACATGACAGCAAACTGGAAATCTATTCACACTTGTGTGTGTGTGTGTGTTTTAAGCCTGGGATTGATTACAAAAAAAAAAAAAAAAAACCCCGGAGAGGAAGCTTTCCTCCCCTGGTAACGTGATTGGTGCAGCTCGTCGTGTTACTTCCTGTTTCTTTTGTGATGCCGAGGAGAGTTGTTATGGTCACTGATATATAAAACCAGTCTTTCAGAGAACCTGGGCTCACCTTTATGAGGCCAGTGTTTACATTGAGACTGTCTTACACAAACCTTCTTATACAAGATCAGCCGCATGTTCTCACGCCATGCACCAAAAAAAAAAAAAAAAAAAAACGTGTGTCACGTGAGTGCTGGTTTCAAAGAAACATCCATCCATTTATTAACCGTATCATTTATCTCTCAGGATTAAAAACTAATTCGAAAACAACAAAAACTTGCTGTTATGGATCTACGTTGCAGCTCTGAATGTTCACTTGCCGGCATTTCGGGTTTACTGTGCGTTGCGCGTGCGCAGCGTTCCAGGAAGCGTTTGTATTTCTATCTGCGCGGACAACCCAATCCTCTTTATATTACAAAATAAACGACTCGGGTCGGCTCCATAACTCACTCGACCCAACCACCGATAACTCGAGTGAGCACTTCATCGCTGATTCCCAAAACTACTAACTACCCTGTTATTACTACATGCTGCCACTAGGATTCAAACAGGATTTTTCAAACGGGAACACACTCTGAACGATTATGTGCCTGAACCCCAAACAAGCCCAAAACCTGCCCTGAGTCCAGAGCGGAGGATGTGGGCCAATGCTCAATAAAAATGCCCATATGGCCTCACCATGGGGAAGGCTGACACAGAGTCTTTGAGTCAAAGACATCCTGGAGCATGTCATGGGCTCGGTAGTGAAACAGCCTGTATGCATCCAAGCACATCGGCATTGATATCTTTAAACTGGGCCTCCATTTTTGCAAAGCTCTTCAGGCGAATCTTGACAAACCGCACGGAAACACAGTTGTTCGTCAGAGTAGTGAAACAGGAAAGCCAGTGTTATGGATGTCAATGATATGAACAAGCAGCTGCGTGTAAAAGACAGAACAAAAGAGGGTCCTAAAGCAGAACTTTGTGGGATGCCATCCCCACAAATACACCGTATACCCTTTCAAAAGTGGGAACGACACTTGAAAAGCTCATAATCCTCAAGGGTGACTTCAGCGAAATGAATTCAGTAATGGCTTTTCAAACGCTGATGACAAATATAGTAACGATTTAAACAGCATGCCGTCCAGTGCAAGGGTTTGGTCTATAAAAGGGTATCGAGTTTTCGAGCTACTTCATCAGAAGCTCATGATACCACGGCTTGCAATTCAGGAAGTTGCTGAAAATAAGCTATGGGAAAAAATTTAAACATGACCATAAACATTTCTTTTCTTTCTTTTTAAAAAAATTTAGATTACTGTTATGTAACAATCTAGTACTTGTTTTTCGCTTTCTAACAAATTGATAACGCATTGATCAGAAAACCTCCTGATGCATCGGTGCCGATTATATAAGAAATAAAACGCCTCAGCATGCGAGTGCACGCCAGAGGCCAGAAATGGAAAGCGCACACAGCAGGTGCTTTACAGTTGGCTTTTTTGGAGAAAGAGGAGAGCAGGACCTGCTGCATGCTGAAAATTATAGCACGTTAGGGCCAAGGCACAATTCCTAGATAAGACATTTGGGATGCATTTCTGTGGAAACATCATTTGAATTACGATGCAAATACTTCCCAGTGATGTTCAGTCATGAAATTCCTCCCTAACAACCACTGTTCGAGGGTCAGTCGGTCGTGCATACGGGAAAGAAACAGCTTTTCTGACAAAGTTTAACTAGTTCGGACAACAGAAGGAGCAAAACTAAAGCATTTAAAACCTAAGCATGAAGGAAAGCATTTATGAAAGAGGTGAGGGCTTAGTAACCCAAGAGATTGAGAATAAATATCACCGAGACTCTGTAGAAGAAAAAAATTATACTTTTATTATTATAACGTAATTCCTGAGGCTTAGTTATTGGATCAAGTGACAATTTTATGACACCGATATGTTCACAATTTACAGAATCCGCTTCTGAATGAAGTGAGCAGACAATAAATCCCAAACCAAACCGACGCACCATCAGCCCAGCCAATCAGAACTCAAGATTCGGGAACGATTCACTAATTCCATTGGAACAAACGGCTAATTAATCGTAAACTAGATTCTGAATGAATCAAAAGCCAAAGAATTGAAATGATTCGCCTTCAGCCCAGACATTCATACCGCTACTGTTTGGAAGATCTGAAGATTACTTGTTCACTAGACATTAGAGACGGTTCGGTTCCCGAAATTTCGGTTGAGTTTTGGTTGTGCTTATAAAACTGAAACGTAAAATTGAGTCCGCAAATAAATAAATCAATAAAAAATAAAATGAATTAAAAACCTCGACATACACGGCAGGGGTGGAACTGAACACTAGTCCGCCGGCCCGGCGAGTCAAAAATCTGTAGCTTTCACTAGTCCTGTTTGGGAGTAGCTTAGTTTTGCTAAATTCCACCCCTGAAACGGTGTACTAGTTTAACTGGTGATACTGGTGTTAACTGGTGATACTGGCTTTCTGCTATTTTCGTCGACATTTTCTGTTTGACTTCTGCAGATTCGTCAAGACTATAAATCTGGTTCAGAGTAAAATCTGACGCGTCACTTGGTTGTTCGATAAAGTTCAACACGTGCCGTGTCTGTGTTTTGAACCAAGACAAATTATACAAACAAGAACAAATAAATCAAATTAATTAACTGTTAGATAGATAAAAGCAAGGCGGGTTTCGAACCCAAACCTGTGGGTTAAAACACTCCATCATGCACCAGCACGCCTCCTAACCACCTGAGCTACCGCCACCACGAATAATCTATAGTTATATTCTCTCTCCCAAAAGCATGTGCTTATTAGTCCCGACTCAACGTGGCTCTGTGTGCTATCGGGTGACAGTAACCCGGTCGGTACTAACCGTGATTAAACACAAAGCCGTTGGAAATGTAATCTTATTTCTTATACACCTCGCTTTGTGCAGTTGTTTACATCCCCATTAGCACTAATGCTACATGTTATGGAATATCTCCGGTCTGGGTTGACCTGCGGATCTCAGTAAGGTCTGGAGGCTACACTGTTTTTGGACTCTTCTATTGACCTTTATGTAAACATGCATCATTTCACACTAAATATTCAAATTTATTTGTCACGTACAAAATCATACACAGTACAACATGTAGTGAAATGCTTATTACGACTGTCCGAAATTTGAAGAGAATAAAAAACTATCAAAAAGAAAAAAAAGAAAAAGAAAAATAACCATAACAATAACTATTTGAAGGACAAACCAATAGTCAAAGGTCCAATATAAAATAAAATATAAAATATAAATGTAGTGACGATAAATAATGTGTATAAAATAAGAATAAAATTCTATGCTTTGCGAGAGAAAAAGTAATCAGAGTTCCGGGTCCGATGCCTCTGATCTTTCGCCAGCATTGTAAGATTAAAAATTATTCAAAGTTCTGAAGAATTTGACACTTTTCAAAGACAAAACTGCAAACGAAACAAACAAACAAACAAAAAAAAAAAAACGGGCTGCAGGCCGGAAACCGACCCGAAACCAATGCATAATTCCACGGACATCTCTACTAGACATGGCGGAAAAAATGAGCCAGTTACGTCACGTGATTCTTTTGTGCGGTGATTCATGTTACTCCATACTGGCTTCAAAATCCTTTTAAATCAATTTTTAAACGCATCGGTTGGATTGAGGCGGAGAAACATCACTGTTCCTCTCTGGTCCAACAGGTGGTGCACTCTACACTATTCAAACATTGGCAGGCAGCACAGCGTCCTATGTGGCAGTAGTGATTACTTGTTAACTTTGTGTAGAAGTAACATTCAGCAAACTTTATCATGGTTTAAGAGTGTAAACAGTAACAAAACAAAAAACCAAAAAACAGGAAGTGATGAAATATCAATTCGAGATACTTACAGAATCGCCGTACTGGCGGAAACGCAAGTACGGCGAATCAAATTGGCATCCAGGTATCATGATATGGTCGTATTGTGTGGTCCCTGGTGATCCTGTTCACTGGTTGGATGTTGAATCTTCTGTGGTGTATCGGCTCAATTACATCAATCTATTAACCCCAATACACTACATTCTGGAAACATGGTGACTGTACGAGATGTTAAATTTGGAATTTTAAAGTGAGGTATATTTTCCTGTACTTTGGTGGGAATTTAAATGCTTTCCTCAAGAACACCGTAGAACCTTTTCATCCCACGACTGAATTACTCGAGCCTGGATGTGTCTCACGGTACACTGCGTAGTTTACGACATTCTCAGCAGGGCTACACTTCAACTACGGCGGCCGTTTTTAAATCAAATTTTAGCTGACAAGCACTTAAAGGAAGTTTATTTCCTAAAAGAATCCAGTGACAAATCTAGAAACAGACGTTAACGGCTATCCTGCACTCGATACGGCGCTCCGGCTGGTTATACGAGTTGAGAGAGAAGGTTCGTTCGACTCCTCGTCGGTGCGTTAAGCCTGATGGAGTTGTGCGTGCTTTTAAATAATACTCCTGATGACTAAGCACTGAACAACAAAGATCATTCATCACCGTTATTCCCAACAACCAATCAATCGTCACCGTTGCTTGCCCCGCCCATGCATGTGCAGTAGTTCCGCTTCATTTCTTTCTCCCTGGCGATATATACAAGGAACAAAGAACAAGTTATTAGCTCCACCCAAAACGTAGTTTTGAAGAAGTAAGGTTTTGTAATCGATGCTGGTTTTTGTTTTTTGTCAGTATGTCTGCAAACAAAATCCTGACTACACCCAAGGATGGATTTTTAAGAATTCGGAACATCAAGGTTGAGACAGAAAATAAGAAAACAAGGTTTTATATACTGAATAAAAGCACTGCTATAGAACATGGGCGTGGTTAAGCCCATATATGGAAGTCTCCCAGACAGGAATATTGAAGTCAGGGACATTTTAAAGACACTGAGCTAGCTAGCGTTATGCTAACATGACAGGGATTTCTAAATAATCACCTCCACCCAAAAAAGTCTAGATCGAGACAGAAAAGAGAAAACAAGGTTTAATGTGAGGCTGGCAAAGAGTTATAGACACCGTGCTGTTCATTCATTCGCCAAACCACTTCATCCCAACTGGGCCACGGGGAGGCTGGAGCCTATCTCAGCTGTCTCACCCTGAACAGGGTCAACACACAACCATACACACCTCGGGGCAGTCAGGAATATCCAATGAGCCTAATCTGCATGTCTTTGGACTGTGGGAGGAAACCGGAGTACCTGGAGGAAACCCACACAATCAAGGGGAGAACATGCAAACTCCACACAGGAAACCCCCTGACCAAACCGGACACTCGAACCCAGGACCTTCTTGCTGTGAGGCGGACGTGCTAACCACTACGCCGCCATGCTGCCCACGCCGTGAGACTCAGAGAGACAGTGCCAAATAGAGAGACATCCCAGCATGGCAGCGGTACGAGTTCTCAAATCTGATTGGTCAGAAGGGGTGCATTATTTTTGTATGACAGCACCGCTCGGAGCAGTAGCTCTGGCGATAACATGAATAAATGCACTCGTTCCGAAATGTCACTGTTTCACAGAGATTTGTACGGTGGACACAAAACAATCGAAAACTACTAATGAAAATATTTCAAAATGCTGCGTTCTTTAAAAAAAAAAGGAAAATCAAAGGTGTGTTGACTTGTTTTGCTAACAGACATTTATTTAACATGCATGCAAGGAGTCTTAGGGGTTGGTACTTTTAACCACGGTGCTTTGCAAAATTCCCCAACAAGACCAAATCTTCAAGAGAAATGTTTACACTCTGTGTTTTCTTGGTAAGAAGAGCTGTTGTGTTTTTTGATAAAGAGAAAGAGAGAGCGAAAGGAGGTGTGGGTCAGGGGGTAAGTGTTTATCAATGCTATAACAAGAACTAACATGTGCTGTTGCAGGGCTTCCACAACATTTAGCGTCAACATAAACGGCGATGAGGGACAAAAAAAAAAAAAGAAGAAGAAAAAAACCACGATGTGTTGCTCGTTAATGAATAAAAAATAACTGTGGGCCGTTTTAATATAAAACGCTCTGTGATGTTACTGGAAAGAAATCCACTTTACACTCACACCATGTTGACGTTGATTATTTTCCAGAAATCAACCAAATGACCTTAATTCTTTTATTCTGGTAAAATTCTCCTATAATAAGCAATTGGAAAAGATGCTCAGGACAGGACAGCAACACAGGTCTGCTGATGACATCATCGCTTTATAAAGTCCCACACATATAAACATCTGTCTCAGACACGGTTTTAAACTCAACCTTAATTGAAAAAAAAATTGCATACATAGTACACGTCCATTAAATCACACTACTGTTGAATCCTCGTGCAGGTGAAAAGTGGGGCGGAAGCGACATCGAAGCAGCGGTTGCCGCCAAACTGTCGTGCGCTACATGTACCGGTATACGTACCATGCCTTTATGTAAACAAGCGGACGCCTTTTTGATGTAAATAAACGTAATGTACTATTATGTGCAGACGTGCCTACAGCCTTGTTTTATTCAGAGGTTCAACAGTTTATATTTGATCCGTTAGTTTAATATTTGTGTACTCTAATTACTGCTGGCGGCTTGCCGTCTTGGAACCGATGGCTCAATGTCAAATTCTCGTGATTTCACAACTTCGCGAGAGTGAAGCATCCTACAAAGCCTTTAGAGACAGGCTAATACAAATACAAACTGAACAGATTTTAGCAAAGTGCAACTTCCTAGACGCAAGTAAAAACCACCTGATAATGAAAATCTACATATTTTCAGTGTAACAGAGAAGTCCGGAAGGCTTTTCATTACTTCCTCTTTGAAGTCTAAAAAGTGTTTGTGCCAAATTTCAGCCGGATATAAGCATTCAACGGTATCTCCTGCATAGTCACGTGGGACAGTGGTGAATGCTTTGAGTTCCTGTTTAGAGGATTAAGGTTCAAGCCCCAGTATGACCAAGCTACCACTGTCGGGCCCTCGAGCAAGGCCCTTAACCCTCAACTGCTCAGTTGAATAAATGAGGTTAAAACTGGATAAGGGTGTCTGAAAATGCCATGAACGTGAATATTACTCTTTGAAAATATTTTCTCGCTTCTGATTGGTGGAAAGCTATGAAATAATTCTTGGTATTTTTCTACGAACATAATTATTGCATAATTATTGCATCAACTGGATAAATCGAGTGATTATTGCACAATTGGCATGTGGAACATAGTTCATAGTTAGTTTACTACGAAAATATTTTAAATGAACAATAAAACAGTTACGGAATTCAGATTCCATACGATATTTATCATTCCGTCTCAGATAACTGTCCATATCGTTCTTCGCCCTGTTCAATAATCGCTTAACACGTGATAGCTTGGGCTGTATAAGCTATTCTAACAAATGACCTCTTTTTCTTGGGTTTTTTCCCCCCAGATGTCTCAGATAAAGACCTGCATACAAAATGATTTCAAGCAACTTGACAAGCAAAAATGTCCAAACACCTTACAATTTTAATTTTCTTTAAAAAAATGTATTAATGAAATAAATAAATTAAAAAAATATATAAATAAATAAAAAAAGTCCACATACAAGACTCATCCTGATTGTTCAATTAACGTGACGTCACTGGGTGGCTTGTTCAGCATGCACGAGCTACATTCCCCCTGAAAAGCCTTGGAGGCTCGTGCCACTAACTTGGTTTAAAATGTGAGCAGCACGCGAGGCGGTTTCAAAAAAAAGATATGAGCGTCACGCGCAGCCATCAGCAAGTCAAATAAGCGGCGGTTTAACGGACGACGTGCGGATGACATTGAAGTTTCCCTTTTTGTTTGTGCCAAAACGACAGTCTTTCTTGGTTTAAAACAGCATGACGACGTTACACGGCCATTCCTACTGTTCTTAATTAGCGGCAAAATAATAAAACGCGATTTAAAAAATAAATAAAAATGAAAGGTAAGTTACAAGGTAAGTGCAGACTATGCTAGCTGAGGTAAACTACCTTCCTGACAGCAACAGAAAGCTGCCAGGCGGCTAACTATGCCGTTAGCTAAACATTTGACATCTAATGAGCTAGGCAGGCTAACATACCAACACTCACAGACCCCCCCCCCGAGAGAAAATCTGAGAAAATGACTCGTATGAAAGAAAATATTTACCTTTAACGGGCCGTTCAATGGTAGAGGCTTTGCTCTGGTCCTTGGTCGACATCTTCCAAACGGTCTTTGCTCACCAAAACCAGATGTAATTCCTACGCGTAGCTAACCACCTAGCTAATAGAGTTAGCTAGCAGGCTAGCTACGTCTCGGCTAACAGAAAAAGTAAATGGCTGCTCCTGTGGAAAGCAAGGGGAGCCGGTCTTAAAAAAAACGTCTAACGTGTAGAGTCACATATACCCAGGGGAATGGGGAGGCAGGGGAGTCCGGTGTGTCTGGGGAAAATGTTGAATTTTGTGTCCTTGGTTATCGGAGCGACCCCAGCTGCTGTCAATTTCTGCCGGAGGATGAAAATCAGCAGAGCCAGGATGCGAGACAGGATAAAAATATTCTACCAATTTCCAGTTATTTTTTTTTTTTCTTCCACGCTACTGTTGTTATCCTAAATCGTCTCTTTATTCCCTCCCACCGCTTGTCTTATCCTATCTGGTAGCGGACCTGTTTGCTTTCTCCGTTTTAAGCAGTGATCTGTTGAGTCGTCCTGACTCTCCCCTCTTTTCTCTCGGATTAAACTCTAATCCACAGCACCAGCGGATTTCCTACAATATGGCGACGGCGAGGTTCGGCGAGGGCCTTCTGGGTAATGTAGTCGCACAGTGCTTCTCAGGAGGGTTGTGAACTTAAGCACCCTGGATGACGAGAGCCTGAACGCAGTCATTCCGTTCATTTGTTTTCTAAGGGAGTCCCTAAAACGAATGACAAGAGCCAGAATTACGGGGAATGACGAATGATGGGCAATACCGCTCATATAACCTCGTATAGTCCTCCATGCCAAAAAGCGAATGACAGATTTAACAAATAGAATAACACACATTTTCACCTGTAATACCGCTCATATAACCTTGTCCTCCATGCCAAAAAGCGAATGACAGAATTAACACATGTAAAAATGTGTGTTATTGTCACATGTAAACAAATGTGTTAATTCTGTCATTCGCTTTTTGGCATGAAGAAGGACTATATGAGGTTATATGAGCGGTATTGCCCATTCCCCGTAATTATGGCTCTTGTTATTCTTCATTCGCTTTCCTTTGTCATTCGTTTTAGGGACTCCCGTTTTCTAGGCCGCTTGATCCTAATTAGGGAAATATAAGCTAAGCAGGGCCAACACACACACACACACACACACACACACACACACACACACACACACACACAAGACCAAGTGGTCTTTTGTTTGGTGCATTGTTTTTGCACATTATTAAATAGTATTTCCTTGAGTTTGCATTGACTGAAGAAAAAATGAAGCTCTTCGTAAGGTTATGTTGTGAGCACAATCTGAATGGGACATGTTTGGGGTCATTTAGGCCTTAAAAGGTGCTGGGAGTCAGGAATGTCACCTTATTAAATCTTGGCAACTTAATATTCATTCATTCATTCATTTTCTAAACCGCTTAATCCTAATTAGGGTCGCAGGGAGGCTGGCGCCCATCTCAGCCGACTCTGGGCGAGGGCAGAGTACA
>JBCNYH010000026.1:36697279-36709343 GCA_039654325.1 Tandanus tandanus
TTTTTACTTCTTTTTATTAGGAGCCCTTTTAGACAAAAGTGGTGGTGTATAATCTTCACTGCACACTACTGTACTGTACTGTCTGTGTCAGTCCCAGTAAAGGGGGCGTGGCTTCTGTCTCTGTCAATCCAAGTGCAGGAGGTGTGACATTCATGAATGTCAGTCCCAGTGAGGGAGGTGTGGCCTCTATGAATTTCTGTCCTGTATATAATATGATACGGAAGGCATCTATGCATTATAAACTCTTTTCTCAAAGCCACTTCTGATGAAATCCAGCAATAGACATTGAATACAAAAATTAAAGCTTAAAATCATACCTTACTGAGTCTATAACCACTTTACACTGTATCTCTTATACATGTACTAATTATTGGTTGCATTAAAGGAGAAAAACACAGGTCTAGTGCGCCTGACAGTGTCACATATCAAATTTGATAACTAGACACTGTGTGTCTGTGAATCTGGTGTTCGATATCCCACTGGACTAGAAGTGTGCAATTCAGCTAAAAGGCACATGCTTTTTATGCAACCTCCAAAGTTTTCTTGAAATGATGTCATTTCCAGGTCATATTTTAATGCAGATGCCATTCAGAGAGGGCAGCATAATGAGATGTAAGCATGAAGCAGGGGATTCAAGTAAATACTGGAAACTTTGGAGGAGGCGCTCTTGATATTCTGAACTTGGCCTCACCTTCTGCTCCAGCATGCTAGGCAGTGAGTTTCCTCGATCCATTCTCCCTCTCTGAGTGTCTCCGTTCTATGCACAACGGATTCGAGAGTGGAGCACCACACACACACACACACACACACACACACACACACACAGTCAACATGAGTCAGAGCAGATTGTCAGGCTTCAGTGAGAAAGCTCTTTATCAAGAGGACCTCACAGTAATGAAAGCTCTGTGGCTTTATCAAGCCAAAGGCATTGCAAGCAGAGCATGACAAGGGTGTGGATTGTACAGCTTTGCTGGTGTCTAATGCAAGGTTTAGCATTTTCCCTGACCTCCTAGTTGTTGATTCTAGCTTACCTTTGAAATAAAACTGAGGCACCTTTTTTCTTCTTTCGGTACCTTCCGGTCAAAACACTCTGCACTACAATGCAACTGATAATAACATAAAAATCTAAAGCCAGACAAAACCTGGTAGACTTTTAGAAGCCTGTGTTATGTTCTTTATTAAAGAACAAATTAACTTAAGTTTCATAAAATACTGATTAACAGAAAAAGGTATAAAAGTGGCTACATTCATCCCCAGATCTAGAACTCCAGATTCTATTCCTACGCAAATACACCCAGTCGTACAAGCCCCGCCCCTTTTCCTGTAATCTATTTAATAATTAATTCACCAATATCCACCAAGTCAGAGGCAAATAACTGTTAGTATATACCACACAGGAACATAAAACACAAACGAATCAAAATTCTTATAGTTTATTTTTACATATTTTCCCCCTGACAAAGGTAGACGAGCTCTAACGGCATCCTCTCATACTCATTGCGAGTTTTCATATATACTTTGTAAATATAAGTAAGGCAAACTAAATTAAGTGTGAAAATGATCATGCTGCCTGCTCGGTCACAACGTTCACATGCGCTTCACGATAGCATCTGTTGAACGTCATTCAAAATAATGACTAGTATGCTTTTTACCTTTAAACTTGTACGGACCAGTCTGCATAGCTTTCTTCATATTTTTTGGGGATTTCTAGGATTTCAGAATCAGTGGCCATGACAAACCAAAAACTTTGTCATCCATTTTAATTAAAGCATTATCCACTCAGGATAATAAGCAATTAATAAATGAGTCGAAGTTTGGTATAGATTATTATTCGTTCAAGGGGTTGGTATAATACGTATTCTTCATATCATACGAAAGCCGAATTCTTTACATTTCTATTCATTCAAAATATTTTCCGAATAGGCAGTTATGTTACTATGTTGCACATGTCAATCGTGCAATAATAATTCAACTTATCCGATGGCAGTGATGCAATAATGTGGTTATCCCATAGCAATGATATAATGCCAAGCATTATTTTATGTATTTCCGACAATCAGAAGCAAGAAAATGTCATGAATTATATAAATAAATAATGTCTACTATCCCCAGATAGCAAGCCAATCAGACCATGCTGTTCCTGTGTAGTATGTTCTAATGTTGGATAGACTGTACTTGGACTCAGATTTGCTCTATAATACTCTCTATCAACAATACTTCTTTTCTTTTATGAGAATTTAAGAAAACCACTGCAGTGTCCACCTGCATGTTTAAGTAATTTCTACACAGCTTTATGAAATGTCATCCTCTAGTTGCAAGAAGCCAAGATTAAATGAGTTAAGCAGAATGAATACAGAGCTTGTCAAAGAGTTCATTAATGGCAAGCAACAGGGAGATTAAACAAAAAGAAAAACATGCAAAAACGTGGGACAGACGACCATCCTGCTGCTTCTACCATCAGCGACAAGCAGGTGATAATGCAAAGGATGTGCTTTACCTGCAGTCCTGAGGAAAACAGCGATGGTATAAAGAGAAAGACAGACAGACATAAATAAAATATTACACTATATGGATATTTGTTTGACAGAAAATTTCTTTCATTTACTTTTCAGATTTACCTGTTCTGGGCTTTTCAGCGTCTGTCACAACAAATTCAGCAGACTGCAGCTACAGAGAGAAAATATCAAACAGTGAAACTGAGTGCTCGGTGTCACTGCGCAGAACCAACTTTAATCTTGAGCCGGATTTACATAACCCTAACCAATGTTGAAAATGTGACATTAACCCAGACGCCATGATTACTTCACAGATTATCTATTCTGGTTGGGCCTTCAGTCACCAAGTCATCTACGATACAATACAATAGAATCTCTTCATAATAAAACACTTCAGACTTTCAGATTCTGATCATGATTTTGAAACTTAAAAACTCGCAGAACTCGCAAAACTTGCTGTTTTAAGCCAGTTTTTCTTCAGTAAGGCCACGATTGGACTGAGTAGATCAAGGTGTTTAAGATTAGATTTTGTTTAGGTTAGATTTTACACACCACCTAGGTCTTACCCATGATGCACTGTGAGTATAGATCAGGTAGTTTAAAATACATTAAATGCATTATAATACAGTACAGAGGTTACTAGCATTCCTATGTCCTCTGGTACAGTGTTAGACAAATCAGTATGCTGTACCAAAAGGTTTTGGACACCTCACCACCAAGGCCATGTCTGAGGAAGAACCACATCTGGGACAAACCACAAATTGTTGGCCATTTGGTGTATTTACCTGATAATAATAGTTATGATAATAATAATAATAATAATAATACTTTCTCTTTTTATTCATATAATTCATCTTTGTGATGCAGCAATTTTTGTATAAGTACCAGTGTTTGGATATATCGCTAATGTGTGAATGAGGGTATGACTGAGAAAGGGAAGAGCATTGTGGGTACCCGAGAAAGGCCAGAGTGACTGCAAGGAGGTAGTGTGGCAGATTTAGACGCACCACTGGCTGAACCTGCAACCCAGAAAAAAAAAAGAAAAAAAAAATCATTACCCATCAACCTGTTCACATTTCCAAACTGTTTTCCCATTACATGGATATCACCTACAACATGTCTGTTTTTTCTTACACATTTTAGGCAAAGTAATGAAACAAAGGTTCCCTATAAACTGCACCAGCCAGAAATCAAACCCAGTTCACATCATGGTTCCACTGTCATTTTAAGCAGGAACAAAGATATGTACAACAAGAACCTTTGGTAATACACTGCAGAAAAAAGACCGGAAGGCAGCCTTGACCTAAAAATACCTGTCTCCATCTATTTTTGTAATAAATATTAATGTTGTATACTGTCTTTGTACGAGTGTCAAATATCCTCACTCTTGATCTGAAGAAGTTGCTCTTCAGTGCTGCAGGATGGGTTTATAAAGAAGCCTCCAGGTCTCTAATACTAAACACCACTAAGGTTCTTTACTGAGATATTTGGAACCTCTGTTTTGGTAGAGATTACAATGTACTCATTATCAGCACATGCACACTCTCGTGAAAACCCCCCAAAGACAAGCAAAAAAAAAAAACACCACTAGACCATCACTCACCCAAGTGCATGTGTGTCCTGTCAGGCAGTGAGCGTGTTTTCCTCCGGATGTGAACTGATTTCTCTATTTCCTCCTTCAGGATCAGCTTACCCAAGTTGGACTGGATCTGAAAGTGAATTGTAATCAGAGACGTGCACGACAGCCAGGGTATGTGGTGCTGAGATGATACATTTACACTATGACCATGTCCCCCTACCCAATATCCTAAAAGGATGACATTAAAGACCATATTAAAGTGCAGTAACATTATGGGGGTTTAATTAAATGAAGAAGGAGACTTCTTATAGTCTTATGTTCTTTTTAGAACATAATTCACCAAAAAATGTTTGTCATTATCTATACCAGTTAAATATGGTTGATGTTATCTGTTTATGGGCTGTGGTGGTTCAGCGGTAAAACCTCTGGGTTACTGTTCCGAAGGTCAGGGGATCAATTCCCATACCACCATGCTGCCACTGTTGGACCCTTGAGCATGGCCCTTAACTCTCAGTTGCTCAGTAGTATTAAAAAAAAGTAATTTGCTCTGGATAAGAGTGTTTGCCAAATGTATAAAATTTGAATTTTCAGAATACGATAAATATAATAGAAAAAAAACCCTATACCAGTGTATAAATGCCCTCGTCCTAGGGTCTCTGGACTCCAGAACTGAATATGCCACCTTCAAACTCCCTAAAACTCTGGGTCAGCCATGGCCTAATGGATAGAGAAGCGTGTTTGGGACTTAAAGGTCGCTGGTTCGATTTTGGTTTGATTCCCAAACCAGCAAGTAAAATGTGTGGCGGTGAAAAATGTGAACACCTTCATGGCTAAAGTGCCCTTGAGTGAGGCACCTAACCCCCAACTGCTCCCCGGGCACAGCAGTGTGAGGCGGCCCACTGCTCCGTCTGTGTATGCTCACTTTGGATGGGTAAAATGCAAATACAAAATTTCCCTTGTGGGATTAATTCAGTATATCAAAACAAAAGTCAAAAACAGAAGTCCGTGGACATTAGGCTACTTGTTTGTTCCAAATCACCCTAGGAGTGAGTGTGAATGGTTGCGTTTGTGTTGCCCCACAGTGGTCTGACGAGGTGTTCAGGGTGTACCCCACCTTCTATATACTTTCATCTGTCATTAGGTCTTGTGTCCTTAATTTCATATTAAAGTTTTTTTTGTTAAAAAAAATCTGTTATTTATTGTAAATTCTGACATTACGCCCTAATCTTAACTTCACTTCAAATAAAACAGATTTGAAGGTACAGGAAGTGCACACACTCCTCAGACCCACAGCCTTGTTTATTACAGAAAAAAACACTCTCTGTCTGTGCTGGCCATGGTATCGAATGTCTGAGTGGTGTTTTGTGTGTGCGTGCGAGAGTGTGTGTGTTTTTTTACTTTGTTAAGTTCCTGCTCCTGCAGCCTCTTCGCATCCTCAGTCAGGTCCTCAAATTCATCATCCTCTTCAGTTTTACCCTGTTCTGCTGCCTTCCTTCTCCATTCAATCTCTACAGAAACAAGCACAGAAACACACAGCATGTTAAACTCTACACATTTGCCACCTTATCATACAGTGGGTACGGAAAGTATTCAGGCCACCTTAAATTTGATTGACAGAAAAACACAGAATTGTAGACATTTTCGCAATTTTATTAAAAAACAAAAATGGACAAATCACATGGTCACAAGTTTTCAGACCCTTTGCTCAGAATTGAGTAGAAGCACCCTTTTGAGCCGATACAGCCACGAGTCTTCTTGGGAATGATGCAACAAGTCTTTCACACCTGGATTTGGGGATCCTCTGCCAATCCTCTTTGCAGATCCTCTCCAGTTCTGTCAGGTTGGATGGTGAATGTTGGTGGACAGCCATTTTCAGGTCTCTCCAGAGATGCTCACTAGGGTTTCAGTCAGGGCTCTGGCTGGGCCATTCAAGAACAGTCACGGAGTTGTTTCTAAGCCAGTCCTTTGTTATTTTAGCTGTGTGCTTAGGGTCATTGTCTTGTTGGAAGGTGAACCTTCGACCCAGTCTGAGGTCCTGGGCACTCTGGAAAAGGTTTTCTTCCAGGATATCTCTGTACTTGGCCGCATTCATCTTTCCTTCAATTGCAACCAGTCGTTCTGTCCCTGCAGCTAAAAAACACCCCCACAGCATGATGCTGCTACCACCATGCTTCACTGGTGGGATTGTATTGGGCAAGTAGTGCGTGGTTTTCTCCACACATACCACTTAGAGTTAAGGCCATAAAGTTCAATCTTGGCATCATCAGACCAGAGAACCTTATTTCTCATAGTCTGGAAGTCCTTCATGTGTTTTTTTTTGGCAAACTCTATGCGGGCTTTCATATGTCTTGCACTGAGGAGAAGCTTCTGTCGGGCCACTCTGCCATAAAGCCCCGATTGGTGGAGGGCTGCAGTGATGGTTGGCTTTCTAGAACTTTTCCCCTCTCCAGACTGCATCTCTGGAGCTCAGCCACAGTGATCTTTGTGTTCTTCTTTACTTCTCTCACCAAGGCTCTTCTTCTCCGATTGTTCAGTTTGGCCGGACGGCCTGCTCTAGGAAGAGTTCTGGTCGTCCCAAATTTCTTCCATTTAAGGATTATGGAGGTCACTGTGCTCTCAGGAACTTTAAGTGCAGCAGAAATTCTTTTGTAACCTTGGTCAGATCTGTGCCTCGCCACAATTCTGTCGCTGAGCTCTTCGGGCAGCTCCTTCGACCTCATGATTCTCATTTGCTCTGACATGTACTGTGAGCAGTAAGGTCTTATATAGCCAGGTGTGTGCCTTTCCTAATCAAGTCTAATCAATTTAATTAAACACAGCTGGGCTCCAATGAAGGTGTCGAACCATCTCAAGGATGATCAGAAGAAATGGACACCACTTGAGTTAAATATATGAGTGTCACAGCAAAGGGTCTGAATACTTATGGCCACGTGATATTTCAGTTTTTCTTTTTTAATAAATTTGCAAAAAAGTCAACAATTCTGTGTTTTTCTGTCAATATGGGGTGGGGTGTGTACATTAATGAGGAAAAAAAATTAAACATGATTTTAGCAAATGGCTGCAATGTAACAAAAAGTGAAAAATGTAAGGGGGTCTGAATATTTTCTGTACCCACTCTATATGAATATAAAATTATTTAAAAATATATTTATAAGATAATAAAGAAAGAAACAAAACTAACAAACTAAACAGTTATAATATTTAAAATTGTAATTAAAAGCAAAATTATAATAAGACAATAAAATGTCAATCAATAAAATATACATACATACCTATACACGCATGTATTTAATAATAGACAATTGTGGGTTATAGTTTCCTACTAGCTTACCCATGCTAGCCAGTGACGGAGGACAGGGCCAGTACTCAGTCTCAATTTTGGACGGCTGGCTGGGATCAGGAGCCTGGGCTGCTGGAAACTTAGAGGATAAGATGATGACTTCATCTTTTTTACTCTTATTCTGGGATGCCGTTGTTCCTTCTGGGAGAGAGGAAGGGGTTTATAATAAATAAGGATCAGTACAATAATAGTGTCTGCTTCTTTCCTCCAACGTTACTGCAGTAATAAAAATCATGATTAAAGAGATAAGAGAAAATACCATGCTTGTAAATGGGAGGTTTATTGTAGATGTTGGTTCCGTTGTCTGAAAAATAAAGAAACGTGTTAAAAAGACGGAGATCATGCTTAGGTGAGGTCAGTGCTTATTAATGTGCTCTGCACAGGTTAGTTATTGAATGTTATTCAGTGCAGGAGCGTTATTACAAGTGTTCACTGCAGGTGAGCTACTGGACGTGCTCATTACAGGTGACTCATCTTATCTGAGCTGCACCTATTGTATCGGTTCTATATGTATGTTAGTTTTTGGACCTGTTCTGTATTTTTGTGTCGTTGTACCTGTTTGGAACACATGGAGGTTACTAATACCCCATAATTTGCAAACTAACAGAATTTGATTTGGTAATGCTTCATGATTTACAAATATACAGTATCTGTTCCGTGCAGGTGAATTATCAGATCTGTTCAATACAGATTGCTTGACTTTGTTGAGCTAAACCTGTTGCTATAGCTGCTTGGTACAGGTGACCTGACTTACCGGGTCTGTGGAAGTGCTGTAAGGGGCCTCTGGAGGAGGTGCTTGTTTTGCGGAGCTGCACGGTCGAGCCCGTGGAGGATGTGGTAGGTGAGTCATGTTCCACCCACTCCTTTTCTTTAGAGCAGAACATCTGCACACACACACACACACGCACACACACACACACGCACACACGCACACACACGCACACACACGCACACACACGCACACACACGCACACAGAGAATTCATTAGAAGTGATACTTTTAACCTGATAATAATAATGTCATTCACAGAATACCTTTGGTCTGAACTCACTAAAATACCCAGAGTATCATATTATAGTGGCTTCTGGACTGAACTCACTTACCACTGAGGATTTGCACATCTTATCTTTACAATCTACAGTTTTTTTATTTATTTTTTATTGAGTACTATTTAGGAAATCTCACAATGGCCCACTGATTGCACAGTTTACAAACATGGATGTGTGTTAGTAAAGTCCTAAATACTTCCTGTCTTTATTAACATCACACGTCAAACCTGTAAGCGCACTTCTAAAACTGTCTAGACATTTTTTTTTCTTCACACCGAGTCAGCAAGATCAGAAGGAGCCAAAATTGTATTTCAGCAAACCAGACTGGATCTTTCAATCTGACACTGTAGATTTACTTCTCGCTGTGATTTACTCCAATCAGCAGCTGGCTATAAAACACTTTCTTTTTATTTCCAGAGAGAGAGAGCAATCAAAATAAAGTCCAGCAGCTTAACTTAAAAAATTGATGTTATTGGCCAAAACTAAATCCAGATCAGCACTTGCAGGTCTGCAGTTTGGGGTTAATATGTACAAAAAAAAAAAAGTATAAAAATCAGTATGGCAGTTTTAATTTGATTTGTATTTTCTTGAACAACAATAAAAACAACAAAGCAAAAATAAAAATAGTCAAAATGTGACCTTGGGAAATTTAAACCTACAAACTAAAACAACAAAGTAAATAAGTCCGGTTCAAAAGTGGGAAGGAGGGGCAGTAGTTTGGGTGTTGGGTGGATCGACTTGGAAAATCAAAGATTGTCATACAGTAAGTCTGTTTTTACCTCTACTGTGGGGGTTATGTTTTACCCTCGGTTTGGGTCCTTTGTTTGTTTGTTTGTTTGTTATGTGTGGATTTTCATGAAATTTCGACCAGAGGTGGGGCTCTGGACAAGGAAGACTCTGCACCAGGAATTTTTTAAAGGATTCATTACCATTGAGAGTATGTTTTATTTATTTTTTTTTTTTTTTACATTTTGGTTCATATGGGTGATTGCTGGACTAGGTAGAGGTTTGTGCTGTGCTCTGTCTGATCCGTGAATATAAACCGTTCACCTCACATATAAAACATTTTCGCTCAGACTGTTTTCCCTGTCGTTTTGTGCGAGTTCCAAAGTTCCGGAAGAAGCAGACGCCCCAGAAGAAGCAGCCATCCTCTTGGCAAACATGCAGGGCTCAATCTCCACCTCCCACACCTTCACCTGAAGAAGCAGCTGCATCCCAAGATCCAGGTCTCTCAGTCCCAACTTTTCACAGAAACACCTCTCCTTGTTCATCCAATGTCTTAACTGCCTCCACAACCTCAATAGGGAAGCCCAAAATGCCCAGGGCCATGAAGAAAGAATTCAAGCTCAGAGGTTTAGATGATGAGCAAGAAGTCCTCTTAAACTAACTCACTATAAGAATAACGCCATTATCTCAGTACACAATCTGAAGTGTATGATACTGGAGTTCAAATGATATGTAGCATCAAGCAAAGCAGAACAATAAAACGGCAGTGAACCTAACACTTGCAGATGACTCACCTCCGGGGAAGGTGGGGGAGAGATGGAATGAGGTGACATTGATCTCTAGAGAAAAATAAGAGTGAGAGAAAACACACACACACAAATTCAGAAAGAAATGCCACCCATTATATTTCACGGCATGTTTCAGTAAAATTGTGATGCATATATAAGAAATAAAACATATAGCAGAGTAACTGTTAACAGAGTAACCACCTTAAAGGAGATTATGAGTTACATGAGCTTCAAGGTGTTTATAGAGATAATGTACAGTCAGCCGGTAATTATTCATTATAATGACTATACATTACAGTTACAGGGCTACTTACAAAGTATTGATTTAAGAAAATTATGTTATTGTTTTAAAAATATTTTATTTGGTTTTACTAATGACCGTTCCACTGTAACGGTCTTTTATACTTAGCAGTGGTCTGTTATACTGAAATAACAGACCACCGAATGCTGCAGTTCACCAGTCAGAATCAAATATGCAAATGAGCTGTGTAATAATTTCCTATAACACAATGTCCTGAAGCGTTTCACTCTTCTTACACAACACCAATTTGCCAAGAATTGCAATTTTGAGTGTATATACAAACACAGTTTATTATGATGGAACACTCTCTGTTTCAGGTACTAACCTCTCTGCTCCTGGACAGACTGATACGATCCAAAGATGACATGTTGAAATGAGGTTCGTACACCATGAGGTCGGGTCTCTCCACCTCCAGGATGGCTTTGTCTTTAGGAATTGCTGCTAAATCTTTATATCCAATCACCTGATTATCCATTTTGGCCTAAATGAAAGGAATAAAATAAGCTCTTTATTATGCCATTACTGACTATTCAATGATTTTGTGACTTATTGTCCCAGGCAGTGTTTTTAAATAAAAAATTTCAACTTATAAAGATAAAACGCTTTGGAAGTTCCTTTCTGTGAAGTGGCAGGTGTGTGTGTGTGTGTGTGTGTGCGTGTTTGTGTTTCCTACTCCGATATGAGATGTTGTAAATGGAGTATCATGTTCACACTGTATGAGTACAAACACTTGGCATTTTCAGAGAAAAAAGGTATAAAAAGTGTCACAGTATAAGTAGATGCTCATGTTAATGTAAGTCACCTACCACAATGGAAGTGGCTGGAGATCCAGGGGCACTAGGGCCCCGTGAAGATGGGGCCGTCCCTGCCTGGTGGGTCAAAGATCAATGCAATAAGTCAAAAGTAATGCTTAATAAACCAGACCAGTTTAGCATGGACTAAACGACAGTGCTTGGGTGAGGAGGAGCTATAACAAGCATGATCAGTCAAGCCGAACTGCTCTTCACTAGGAAAGGTTCAGATTCAGGATGGAAGAAGGTATTATTAAATTACCAGGCCCAGTACTCAAAACAGACAGCAGCCAAGCACTGCTTTTATTTTATTAAATACAATAAATAACATTCATCTAGCATTCACCTCAGATGATCCTTTTATTCTAGAAGCAGCGATTTCAAGTCAGTGTGAGGTGCTGTAAGGAATCTTCACATGAGTGTAACATCTATCTGAAGCCTCTCTTCTGACCAGTTACTATTTTTTTGTTAAATTAAGGGGAAAAGACATTACTCATTATTCAAAAATGTGCATTTGATGAAATTTACATCAGCCATTTCTTTTGTGACGCACATTCAAGGTTGTAAAAGGGCACTGAATAGACCGCCGGTCTCCTCAAAAACACTTTGCATACCACCG
Source organism: Tandanus tandanus (assembly GCA_039654325.1). Lineage (NCBI taxonomy): Eukaryota > Metazoa > Chordata > Actinopteri > Siluriformes > Plotosidae > Tandanus > Tandanus tandanus. The sequence goes on from JBCNYH010000026.1 coordinate 36,708,968, forward strand.
ATAGTGGAATTCACGCAGAGTATCAAGTATCAAACATCCACAAATACACAAAAAGCATAACTGTGTTCATTGGTGTTCCCTGTGACAAATATTATATTATGTTGGTTAGAAAATTTCTTTATGCCTTATTAGACCTACTACTACTGTACTCATATTAGCAATGAATGGTGTTTACAACAGTTAAAAGGAAATTATACTGTATAATTGAAAGGAAATGATTCTATAGTATTTGCAATGTTTTAAGCAATTCTAAAGCAAATGTATTAATTGGTTGCCACTGAATGCCAGTGGGGCGGCACGGTGGCGTAGTGGTTAGCACGGCCGCCTCACAGCAAGAAGGTCCTGGGTTCGATTCCCAGCTCGGGCGTTTCTGTGT
>JBCNYH010000026.1:36763558-36777092 GCA_039654325.1 Tandanus tandanus
TATATATACACACACACACACACACACATACAAACCTCTACCAAGCCATACAATTTAAGTGCACAGCATCACCTGCTGGACCTGATGACACCACTACACTTCCCAAAAAAAAATTTCTTTTCCATGTTAAAATTAAAATGCCGACAAATTACCAAGCCAGATCAGATCTGGATGAAACTTGGTGCGACGTCAAAGCTTATGATTATGAATATACGGAGCATATTTCGTTTAAACTGGATTTGTTTTGACAAAGATATGATTTTTATTTCACACACTGTTTTTTTTGGGAAGTTTTTATAATTTTTTCTGTGATGTCATCAGTGTCTAGATTCTTACCAAAAATTTAGCCGGAACATCCATGAGTGATCACCTACACACCATAAAATTTTCAGATTGATCTGACAAAAACTGTGGAAAGGAGGCTGCTAAGCAAACAAACAAACAAACCCACACCAATGAAAACATAACCTATTATTATAACTTCTGCCAAGAAGGCTATTATTGTATTCTACTAGGAACTTCACATGTACAGTATAGTCAATATTACATCCTTCGTAAAAGATACCTGATTTCCCAGATTTTGTCGATGGAATTACTTTCCACTGTTTGTTAACAATAAGAATTAAGTGTTGAAGGGAAACACCTGAAGTGAATAATCATCCTGGACCATACTCGAAGATAATTTCCTCAAATAAACTGAGGATTTAATACCAAAACTGTACATATTAGTACTCATACCTCAGATGCATTTCAGAGATATTTAGATAGTTGCAAGGGATTTTCATACATGTGAAAAAATTTGCCTAAAACAAATACCTTATATAAATATTCAAATCAATATGATGTGCTAGCTTAAATGCTATCATACGAACGGAAAAATTCTCAGCATGGAACCATTTTATGTCAAACCAATCAGCAGAATTAGCATTGTTACATTAAACCAAATTTACAGTGATTATTTTGATGGTTAGAACAAGGATCCTTCAGATATACTAGCAACATACTAGAGTCCAATTAGATTTTTAATTCTCTTGCTTTTATAGAGCACATTAAAGATTATTACATCTACAATAATCCAATCCATAAAATTATTTTTATCTTTCCCAGTGTGTACACCATCTGAAAATGGATATTACTGCATGTGTGAGGACCGGTATGTTTGGCCATACAGTAACTGCATACATGATGAATGTAATTATATAAGTGATGATTCACGAACATGCAACTGTATCAGTGCCTTTTCCAGTGGAGGACAGATGTGTGTGCCGGAAAGTGGTAGGAGAGATATGTAAGAGTATTTAGATGTATCTACAGTATAAGAGGTCCTTTTTGTGTTCACTTGAATATTTTTTTTATAGAACTGCAATTTTTTGAGTTCCTTATTGAAATTGAAATCAATACCACCAGCACAGGAGTGATAGATGATGTGACAAATCTTCTTAACGGATTCAGTTTCCCAGTTTCATTTGATAACAAAATGGAAGTTACAAAGGTGGACATTACAACCGGTAAGAACTTGACTGAATTATTTTGGAATTTTACTGAAGATATACAGAAATATATTTGAAACACCAATTTTGGACAATATATGAAAATATATTTCATCACTGTTGAAAATGATCTCAAAAACATTTTATATGTTTCAAACAGGTTTTGGCTTTATCAAAGTTCATTTCTGGGCGTTTTTTTATTTTATTATTATTATTTTTTTTACAGTGTGCAGTTTAAATGGTACTGATTATCAGTGCAGGTGTGAGGATCAGTATTTCTGGCCTTGTGAAAAGTGCACAAAATATGGCTCTTGTGATAAAGTCACCAATGGCTTATGTGGCTGCATCAATGCTCTTCCTAGTGATGGACACTTCTGCCAAATACGCAATGATTGTATGTATTACAAAATCACAATATACACATGTGCAGAATTAAAGGGCCTGAAAAACTCTCAGCTCTACTTTAATGTTCATTAAAATGTAGGGCATTGGAATGGTTTTTAAATATAAGGTACATATAACGCCTTCAATTTATTCCATAAAATTATCAGATTGTGGTCTTAGTAGCTTGATTGCCACAGTAAAGTGTAATGAATGTTTTTTCAGATTATATAATAAATTTATCACAATGCTTAGGGACAGATTTACTTATGCTTAACTTAGAAATGTGATGACAAAGAAATGAAAAGGGGTGGAAAAAGTAATTTTTCAGATGTTGTGCAAGAATGAAGACAGAGTTACGCATGCACAAAATAAATGCATATATCCAGCATGTCTGATCAGCTACCAGCTATCCAAAACACAGCTAAATGCTGGTAAATAGAAATAGTTCCTACATTACTTCTACAATTGCAGTGTAGTCGACAACCATTTGTTAACCAGTTTATTCAATTAATCAAAAAGCTGAAAAATAAATAAATAAATAAAACCCTGATTGGGATGAGTTTGGGAAGCTGGAGTCTGGTCATCTTAAATAGGATTTTTCAGTAGAATCAACATATATTTGTTTGTTTGTTTTGAACTGCTTTACTTTTGTGTAATTTTCCTCAAAATAGTTTGTGTACAGTGTTGAATGAGTAGCCGTTATTCAGGAACTGATTCCATACAAGCATTTACCTGTACTTTGGACACCAGCGGCAATTACACAACCCCCTACAGTTCCCAATAACCCGTGCACCATTCCCAGTAGCCTGTTGCCCTTAAATTTAAGTTAACATGGTATATGCTAGCCATCCTTAAGGTGCTCTGTTTTCATACTTTGTCCTTTCTTTATAGATACCCCAGCATGTCCATCGTCAACAACCACGACAGGTAAATCTGTAAGACAAACTTCTTGCATGCGTTCTTTATTATTTTTTCCCCCTAAATGTATAGCAAAAACAAAAGAATTTCCCTTTTTTTAGCAATACTTTTTGAGTTTATGCATTTCAAAATTCATTTTATCAAGGTAATCTTAATAATGAGTGCATAATCTTCCGCGTGAAAAACTTTGTAAATTCTCTGAGATTTAATCGACTACATTTGTATGAGTACAAAAATCCTTTTGTTTTCTTAAGTCATTACAGCAACATCTGAAATGATGGATGTCATAACCACAAAGACCAGAGCTGACCCCACCAACACCACAATAGCCGCAAATACAGAAACCAAAAACACAAGTCTTCAAACTATGGCAACTAGAACCACGGCTTCTGTAACCACAGACAACACAGCTACAAACACAGCACACTTAAACACAGAGAGCACACACACCACAGCTGAGCACAGTATTAGTAATGCCATCATATCGGACACGACAATAACTACTACATATACAAACACTATACGCATGACTGACCCAACTACAGCAACAACATTCACAAGTGATGCAACAACAGATATCAAAACCACAGCACTCCCAAGAACATTCATCTTCATAACTCCAACAATCACAGACACCACAAACGCAGTTGAAACCACAGCTTCTGTAAACACAGACAACACAGCTAAAAACACTGTAGGTATAATCACAGACAGCACAGATAACACTACAGACCACATTAAAGCCACTGCTACCCTGGCAGCCACAACCACAGGCAACACAATAAGTACTGCTAGATTTACAGACTTTACAAAAACAACTGTGCCAAGAATAGCCACAACACCAGACATCACAAACACAACTGAAACAGCAACTGCTACAACCACACTGAACATACCTACGAATACGGCAGATATAATGAAAGACAGCACAAATACCACTGCTGGCCATACTATAGCTACTACTTCAATACCAGACACAACCACAGACATCACAATTAGGCGTGCTTCATTCACAGACACCACACCCATAACTGGAGCAAATAAAGTCACAATAATAACAACGAACGCAACCACCAATGTTACAACTTCAGCACACCAAGGAACATCCATGTCATTAAGTAGTCCAGCCACATACACTTCAGCTTCCTTACCCACAGGCAACACATTTCAAATCACTCCTGATACGATGATGTCAACCACAGCAGCAACAACCACGGACATCACAGTTAAAATTGGTACATCTACAGACACTATATCCACAACTGTTCCAAATACAGCCGCAATCCCAACTGATGCAACCACATATGTCACATCCACAGCACTCAAAACCACATCAATCTTCATAAATGGTACATACAGAGATACCACAAACACAATTGAAACCACAGGCAATGCAGCTACAAGTACTGCAGATATTATGGTAGACAGCTCAGACACCACTATAAACACTGCTACCCTATTAGCCACAACCACAGACACCATAGTTACAACTGCTACATTCACAGACACTATACCAACAACTGTCCCTAATACAGCAACATCGGTCTCTGACGCAACCACAGATCTCGATACCACCGCACTCCAAAGCACTTCTATCTCCATAACTGCTGCACCTACAAACAGAACAGCTTTCTTACCCACAGACAACAGAATTACAAACACTGTAGATATGACAGACAGCACAGACAACACAGACCTCATTATAAGCACTGCTACCATAGCAACCACAACTACAGGTGCCACAATTATACCTGCTACATTCAGAGATATTATAACCGTGACTGTCCCAACTACAGCCACAACAGATGCACTCACAGATGTCACAACCACAACACTCCAAAACAAATCCTTATTCGTAAATGCTACAGCCACAGACACCACAAAAATAATAGGAAGCACAGCTTCTGCAACAACAAACACAGTTACAAAAACTGCAGATATAACCAGAGACAGTGTAAACACTACACTTGATGACACTATAAGTACTGCCTCCACAGGAACCACAACCACAGATACCACAATTAGACCTGCTACATTTACGGACACTATACCCAGCACAGTCCCTGTTATAGCCACAACAGTCACAATAAATGCAACCACAGATCTCACAACCACGGCACTCCAAACCACATCCACCAACAAAAATGCTACATCTACAAACACAATAGCTTTCTTACCCACAGACAACACAGTTACAAACACTGAAGATATGACAACAAACAGCACAGACACCACAGCTGACCACACAGTAAGCACTGCTACCATAGCTGCCACAACCACATACACCACAATTAGACCTGCTACACCTGCTACAACTGATGCAATGACAGATATCACAACCACACCACTCCAAACCACATCTATCTTAATAATTGCTACAACCTCAGACACAAACCCTGTGGACACAACAACAAACACCAAAGCTTCTTACATTATATCTACTCCAACAACAGCAGCCAAAAACACAGACAACACAACTAAAACTACTACATTCACAAACACTATCCCCTCAACTGTCATAACTATAGCCACAACTGATGCAACCACAGATGCCACAAACACAGATGAAACCATAAGTAACACAGCACCAAACACTGCAGATATAATAATAGGCAGCACAAATACCACAGCTGACCACACTATAAGCACTGCTACAATAGCAGCCACAACCACAGACATCACAATTAGAGCTTCTACATTCACAGATACTATACCCATGACTGTTCCAACTACAGCCCCAGATATCACAACTACATCACTGCAAACCACAACCTTCTTAATTACTGCTCCAACCACAGACACTACAGCTTTCTTAACCACAGACAGCCCAGTTATAAACATAGCAGACACTTCCACAGACACCACAGATGACCACATTATATCTAGTGCAACCATAACAGATACAACCACAGACACCACAAAAAGAACTGCTCAATTCACAGACACTATACTAACGATTGTCCCAACTACAACCAAAGCAATCACTACTGACCCCACCACAGATGCTACAACCACAGCACTCCAGATCACATCCATTTTTGTAAGCGCTACACCAACAGACAACACAAGCACAATTGAAACCACAGACAACACAGCAATAAGCACCACAGATATAACATCAAACAGCTCAGGCAACACAGCTGACAACACTATAAGCACTGCTACCATTGCAGATACATTCACAGATGCCACAATAAAACCTACTACATTCACAAACACTATAAATGTGACTTTTCCAACTACAGCGTTCCAAACTACATTCATCTCCACAACTGCTACAACCACAGACAACACAAACACTGCTGTTATGACCACAGATGGCACTGACACCACAGCTGACCAAACTATTAGCACTGCTACCAGAGCAGCCACAACCACAGACACCACAATTACAATAGCCAAATTCAGGGATCCTACACCCACAACTGTCCCAACTACATCTACATCAATAACAACTGATGCAGCCACAGATGTAACAGCAACAGCACTCCAAAACTCCATTTTCATAACTACTACAACCACAGACAACATGAACACAACTAAAATCACAGCATCTATAACCGCAAATAACACAGCTACAAACACTGCAGGTTTAACCATGGACAGCACAGACATCACATCTGATCACAGTATAGTTTCTGCTATTACTGCCCTCACAAGTCCAGACACCACAATTAGAACTGTTACATTCACAGACACTACACCCATGAGTGTTCCAACTACAGTGACAACTGATGAAACCACAGATATTACAACCACAACACTCCAAACCAAATCCATCATAATAACTGCTCCAACCAAAAACACAAAAGCGTCCTTTGCCACAGACAACACAACTCGAAAAACTGCAGATATATCCAGAGTCAGCACAGACAGCACAGCTGAAAACAATATAACCTCTGCCACAGTAACAGCCACAACAGTAGACACCACAGTCAGAAATGCCACTTTTACAGACACTATACTTACAACTGACAGAATCATAATTGATACCAGAAATTTTACAACCAAAAACAACACAACCTTATACACTGCAGATGTAGCGGTAGACAGAACCACAGTCAGCCACATTTCAGCTACTACTACATTAGTAGAGGGAACCACTGTCACCACAATTAGAACTGCTACATTCACAGACACTATACCAACAATTTTCCCAACTACAGCCACAGGAAACACAACTGATGTCACCACAAATGTCACAACTACAGCACCCAAAACCACATCCATCTTCATAACTACTACAGGCACAGACACCACAAACACACTTGAAACCAGAGGCATTACAGTTACAAACCCGGCAGGCATAACCACAAACAGCACAGACACCACATCTGACCACATTTTAGCTATCGCTACAATAGCAGCCACAACCACAGACACCACAATTAGAACTGCTACAACTGCAGACACTATGCCCGCACTTTCCCCAACTACAATCACAACTGAACCAACCACAGTTTTTCTAACAACAGGCAAAACAATTCCAAACACTGCTACTACAGACACCACACAAAACATCGCCAACACAATTATAGATACCACTTCAGCAACAACACGCAGAACAAATGAAATCCCCACAATCTCAATAGCTACAACCAGTGATATGACACACACAGGTTTCCTAATTACAGTTCCTACAGTCACAGATGCCACAACCCCAGTTTTTGTAAACATGACCACTCTAAATACACCCACGCTCTCAACTACAGACACAATTCTCAAAAGGACCATAACCACATATGCCACAAACACAGGTCCTAAAACCACAGAAATTGCAACCACAGCCTTTGCAACCCCTAGCATAACTGCTGTCTTGACAGCAAATATCACCACAAATGTCACAACAACAGTACCCCAAACCACATCCGTCTTCAAAGCTGGCACATACACCACAAACACACTTGAAACCAAAGTTATTACAGCTACAGACACCACAGATATAACCAACAGTACAGGCATCACATCTGACTACGTTATAGCAATTTCTACAAAAGCAGCCACAACCACAGAAACCACAATAACAACTGGTACATTCATAAACATACCTACGACTGTCCGAAATAAAGCCTCACCAGTCACAACTAATGCAACCACAGATGTCACAACCACAGCAATCCAACCTACATCCATGACATCCACAGTCACAAACACAAGTCTTCAAACTGCAGCAACTGCAAGCACAGACAACATCACTTTAGAAACTGCTTATATAACCAAAGGCGACACAGCTGACAACACCACAATAAGTGCAAATTCAGGAGCCAAAGCCACAGACATCACAATCGCAGCTGCTACAGTGACAGAAACTATACCCATGGCTACCCAAACTACAGCTGCTATAATACATTATTTAAACACAGACACTACAAACACAAGTCTTCATGTGACAGAAATTGCAACCACAGCCTCTGCAAGCACAAACACCACAGCTACAAACACTGGAGATACAACCACAGGCACCAAAGCAGACCACAACACAACTATAACCACTGCTTCGATAGGCACCACAATCATAACTTCTACAACTGCAGATATTATACCCACACTTGCCCCAAATACAGTCACAACTGATACAACCACAGCCACAGCCATAACTATCCCACACACTGTTACTACAGACACCAGAGAAACCATCACCAACACAACAATAGATACCACTTCTGCAACAACAGATAGAACAAACAAAATCCTTACAATCTCAACAGCTACAACCACAGATGCCACAACCAGTGATATGACACACACAGCTTTCCTAAGCACAGTTCCCACGGTCACAGATGCCACAACCCCAGTTATTGGAAACTTGGCTACCCCAAAGACACCCACACTCACAGCTGCCCTAACTAGTGACAAAATAATCAAAAGTACTATAACCACAGACAGCACAGACACAGGTCTTCAAACCACAGAAATCGCAACCACAGCCTCTGCAACCCCTAACATAACTGCTGGCTTGACAGCAGATATAACCACAAACGTACCATTTGCAACATTCTCAGCTAAAACAACCCAAGACACAAACAATATTCTCACTCCAACAATAACCACAGCAACCACAATAAGTCATGTTAGCAAAACTGCCCAAACCCCAAGCACTATAATCACAAATCCAGTCATCATGGCCAAAACAACTACATCCACAACCACCACAATTCCCACAACCCAACTCCATGCAACCAACACAGCCATAGTTTCCACAACCCAAGGTAAGACTTTTTAATCTTGAAATTTTTAATCTTGTAGAAGGTACAGTAAATTGAAATAGTAAATATTGGAAATGTAAATCAGCATTGTTCATCTGAGTTCTAAAACATACAATCTATTGTATATTTTAATTGTTGTGTTCTGTTGTATTTTGATATACACTGTCTGGACAAAAAAAGTCGCACACTCTAATATTTTGTTGGACCACGTTCAGCCTTGACTACAGCATGCAATCCCCATAGCATTGATGCTTCTGTTGGTCAGGTCAAGGCTCAACAACGTTGTGTGGCAAATAGAATTAAGTCACCTGACGACCTGAATGTACTGATGGCACAGATATAAAATTGGGGCTCAAATAGTGAAAGTGTGGTTCAGGGAATATGAGGAATCATTTTCACACATGTATATATGTAGCACATACAGAGTCCTGACCTTAACCCTACTGAAAGTCTTTGGGATGTGCTGGAGAAAACTTCATGAGGTGGTTTGATTTTTCTGTCATCAACTCACTATGTTGGTGAAAAATGAACCCTCCTCTGGCTGGAAATAAATCTGTGGCCCCATGCATGAATCTGATAACTCACAGGTTCATAAAAATAAGAATATTTAACCTGAATTCAATAATCTGGAAATTTCTTATCGGTCAACCAGACATGGATTTATGATAATTCATGATAACTGTTCTGTTTCAATTGTTTAACTTCATTTTTCCCCCCACCTCCAGACACCCATGTCATACATTTGTCAATGAAAATAAACAGAGCATTTGACACTGCACTCACAGATAAAACAAGTACCACCTTCAAAGAAATTAAAGCAACAATTGAGAAATCAGTAAGTTACACAAGTTACACTTCGCATAGTAAGATTTATAATGAATCTTTCTGATATATTATTATTATTATTAGTAGTATTCAGGAAAATCTTCCATGCCAAGATGTTGTCATACAATCCCAAAGAAAATGCAGTGGTTAGCAGTGATGTTGATTATTTTCCTATAACAGCATGAAGTGATATATTACTCTTATACCACAGATATTTGCCAATTGTTACATCTTAATAAAGTAAATAATAAAAAAAAATGCCATGATTTCTATCCATTTATAGTTATATTTATGGTTGTGGAACATCAGAATAATAGAAAAGTTCCTGTTGACACTTATTGTACTTTATAGCATCTATAAACAGTCATTTCTTTACCAGCTTCTCTATCCTGAAGATCCTCTCATGGTGGAAAATGTAAAATGTAGTTAGAAAGAACGGGACACTGGAAACTGCTTTCAAAATATTAAATAAACATTTCAATAAAGTTTTTTTTTTTTTTTTTTTTTTTTTTTTAAATACTCTATAATGAGCAGTGAGCATGTCTTTTCAGATTGATCAAAGTTACAGAAGCATGAGTGCCTACCAGGCCAAATCTGCCATCGTGAATGCTTTCAGGTGATTTATTACACTGGTTCACTAGTTTAATATTTTAACTGTCCGTACCTAATATTATTTTTTAAAATTATTATTAAATTAACTAAATAATCTGAGAAATGTGAAATTCATTGTGACACAAAAGATTTGGACACACCTAATTTAATTCTGGGGCTGCTGGTGTAGTGGTTAAGGTGCTGCTCATATGATCAAGAGGTCATTAGTTCCCACCGTGCAAATATTCCTGGAAAAGATCTTAATCTCAAGTGTGCCTCTGTCCCCCCAGCAGTATAAATGGTTACTAGTAAGGTATCCTGCGATGGACTAGCTTTCCATCCAGGAGGAGTTGAACTCCTAATCCCTTCACGCTACGGAAACCGGGATAAACTCCGGCCTGATGAGCCACTAGGCACGGGTGAAAAGCCCAACAGATTTTACCTAACATCTAATTTCATTAGAATGAGGAGGTAGGTCCAAACTTCGGACTGGTGCTGTAGATCTGAGGTTCCCAACCCTGGTCCTGGAGACCTCCTGCTCTGCACATTTTAGTGTTTTCCTTGTTCCCAGCACACCTGATTTAACTCATTAGCCAATTAACAGCTCTTCATAACTCGAAGTGGGTGTGACGGAGCAGGGCATGCAGTAAAATGTGCAGGACCAGGGTTGGGAACCTGTGCTGTAGATGATACAGCATATATATATACAGCATATATAATTCATGCATGAAACCTAATGAAATTGCTGTAATGTAAAACACCCAGCCAACATGAAAACTCTGAGTTTGCAATAGAATTTTGCAGTTTTTTTTCTAAATGTCATGTCTTAAAAGATGATCTATGTTTTGACAGGCCTGGCAGTGTGATTGCAGACTTCAGTATTACTACAAATAGCAACAAACTTAATTTGCTATCAGCAAACCAACAAATTATTAACAATCTCCGTACATTGGGATTCGAAATAAGCGATGATGCGTTCACTTACAGTGGTAAGGACATTATTATGGCCCTATTTTTTTTTTTTTTATTAATATTATTATTGTATTTTTGCATCACCGTTTAACTGACATAAGAATCTTTCTTAGCATATTTAATTACAATTATATGCAATTGATGATCAGATGGCAGCACGGTGGCGAAATAATTAACACTTCTACCTCACAGCAAGAACCTTCTGGGTTCAAGCTTTGTGTCTGGTGAGGGTATTTCTGTGTAGAATTTGGATGCTCTCCCTGTGCCTGCCCGGGTGTTTCCGTTTCCTCCTACATTCTAAGTCCATACATGCACATTTGGCTAATTGGATATTCTCAGTTGCCCCTAGGTGTGTGCATGTCATGCCTGTTGAGGGTGTACTCTACCTTTGCCCAGAGTGGCCTGGGATGCGCTTCAGCCTTCCTGTGAGCCTAATAAAGGTTCAAAATGAAATGAAATGGAAATGCTAATCAGAATTAAATTCAGTTTTGAATGAAAACCTAAGACATGTGTACGTCTCTGTGTTTCAGTTGCAGATGGGCTGTATAAAAGCAAAGACCAAATATACCCTGGGCAAAATCTGACCCTGACCTGTAACACAATGACAAATAAAACCATTAAATGGATGAAGAATGGAATTGAACTAAAGAGGTCAGATAGGTACATAATTAATCAAACTGCTCTCGTTGTGAAAAATACCACTCCGGATGACAGCGGTAAGTTAAAAATTTATTCTGTGTTGTATAAAGCTAACATTATTATTACTGTGTTGGGTGCAAGTATGAATGCACTTAATACTGTATTATATTATAAAATATAAAAAAAAAAAAAAAACCATAAAATTGGGGCTCATATGGTGAAGAGTGGTTCAAGAAGCATGAGGAATAATTTTTCACACATGAACTGGCACCACAAGTCCTGACCTCAACCCTATTGAAAGTCTTTGGGATGTGCTGGAGAAGACTTTATGGAGTGGTTCAATTTTCCCATCATCAATTCAAGATGTCAGTGAAAAATGAACCCAACTCTGGCTGGAAATAAAATGTTGTGATGCTGCTTGAGTGTGTTCGAAACAGTGCCATAGTGATCACACGCTGTAATCAAGGCTAACGTTGGTCCAAACAAATATTACAGTATGGGATTATGGGAATTATGGCCAAGAAAATGCCCAGTAAAGAAAAATATGGGACTAAAGAAAATATGGGATTTAATTGATCCATGCACTGAACACACAAAGTTTTTTTTCCAACAGCACAGAAATCGTGGGGAAAATATATGGGGGAAAAAACAATGTCAGCAAGAAAGCTAGCTGCTATAAAGACCTAACAAAGTCAAATTAAATACTATTAAACAAAATACTACTAATCTATTAAAATATGTGTATTTCTTTCATTTACATTGGACAGACCCACTAAGTCTTCACGGTCTAATAAATTCATTAGGCACTGAACCTTGGGCTACCAACAAAATATTTGAACAGTTCTCAATATTTAACAATTTTCCCATGAAAAGCTTAATTATCATGTAGATTGCATTCATTTAAATATTGAAAAATGATCAGAGTATTCATAACATAAATCAATGTATACTTTTCCTCATCAGGTCAATATGAATGTAGCACAACAGAGAACTCATTACCTTATGTTATCTGGCAAAGGATTATGATTCCAGAACCCAATTTCCAAATGAGCAGTGATAAATATGTAAAATGTGACAAGTCAACGATTCTGCTGCAGTGTTGCGTTCAGGAGAGCTACGAAGTGAAATGGAACACCGACCCTGCATCCTGCATTAAACCTTCAACAGGTCTCACATAAACTTTAACGTGTACTATCGCTTTATACCATAGTTGATAGTTTTCATGAATAACAGCCCTACTGCATAATCGGACCAAAAATAAACATGCTAATAGCAAAAGATTATTACAAATACAGTGGGCAAAAAAGTATTTAGTCAGCCACCAATTGTGCAAGTTCTACCACTTAAAAGATGAGAGAGGTCTCCAATTTATCATAGGTACACCTCAACTATGAGAGACAAAATGAGAAAAAAAAAAATCCAGAAAATCACACTGATTTTTAAATAATTTATTTGCAAATTATGGTGGAAAATAAGTATTTGGTCAATAACAAAAGTTCATCTCAATAC
>JBCNYH010000026.1:36782768-36793770 GCA_039654325.1 Tandanus tandanus
CAAAGGAGCAATGCTGGCCATAGCCTTCAGTGTTGGATATGGAGCTCCGTTAATTATAGCTGTCGTCACTGTGGCAGCTACAGCTGGAGGCAAAGGATACATTCAACAAGATCACAATTGTTGGCTAAACTGGACTAAAACAAAAGCCCTCCTGGCATTTGTGATTCCTGCTTTGAGTATTGTAGCCATAAACCTCCTGGTGCTTATTGTGGTTCTGTGTAAGATGTTGAGGAGAGGAGTTAATGCCACTCAGACTGATGAGAGACATCCTTTAATGGTCATGGCTAGATGTGTGGCGATTTTAACACCTCTCTTTGGTCTGACATGGGGATTCGGTATTGGAACCATGGTGTCATCGAACTTCGGGATTCATGTGGTGTTCGCGTTCCTTAATTCACTGCAGGTACGAATGATTATATATTATTCTCTTTGTAATTATGATACTAAAGATCTAAAATTAACCTATGATATTTGTATAATAAATAATAATAATAATTATAAAAAATATTTTTTTTCCTTCAAAGGGTTTCTTTATTCTGCTGTTAGGAACATTATTGGACAGTAAGGTATGCGGCTTTATTTCAGAATTCACATCTTAAAAGGAAAATTACAGAAAAATAAAAATACTTGCTTTGAAATAAAAAAAAAATCTATATTATTTGCTTTGTGGTTGCAGGCTCGAGAGGCACTGACAGGAAGACTGGCTATGAGTAACATCAACTCCAGGGTAAATACACTTTCTTAATCCTGCCACTTAATCCTTTATCTTGGATTTTTATTTTTTATTTTTTTAATAAATTTAAAATTACATTTTCACTGTACAGAGCACAAGTGCAGGACCATCATCCTCAAGCAGATTTTGTCTCATTCGTTGGTTACGTCGGAGAGGTAAGCACCTGAACTGAAGGTTGATTAATAAAATGGACTTCTACTTCAGAACTAGTGAAGAATTCATATTTGCTTCATGTTTATTTCCTTGCCAAGTACCAATAATCACCCACTCACCAAACCACTTAATCGTAATAGGGTGGTTGGGAAGCCTCTCAGCCGAAACTGGGCGCAGGCAGGTTACAACCTGAACAGCTTGCCAGACCACCACAGGGCCAACACACACACACTCAAACATTTACACAAACACCTAGGGGCAATTTAGAACAGCCAATTACCCTAATGTGCATGTCCTTAGGATGTGGGAGGCTAACGGAGTACCCGGAGGAAACCCACACAAGCACAGGGAGAACTCCACACAGAAGCATCTGAGCCCTGGACCAAAGCCAGGGTTGTCTTGTTGTAGGGCGGACAAGCAAACTACTATGCCACCGTGCCGCCCTACCAATAATCAACTTGAAACATGATCAAATATACAGGTAGGAAGCATTTAAATGCTCCCTCGTAGATCACACTCCTCTCAACACCAGCACTAGCATATTGGATGTTGGAGGACTAGCCATTGTACCTCCGCCCCTACACCGTGTGGGAAATATGGACTGGACAATACGGACAGTTACATTTGTGACATGGCTGACAGGTCTTCAGCATGTAATCAGTGTCAAAATGGTATGCAGGGCGACAAACCTAGTTTCACTACTCGAGTTGCAAATAATCGAGTCCTTTGCAACCCAAACGGAGAAAATACTGTCACGTGTCAAGACGGCTTGCGTGGAATGCTAGTTTAGCCTCATGCAAATAAACAGTCTATGAAGTAGTGAAGCGAATCTTCATGATTGACTTTTTGTCCATGTAAGATCAGAAGCGTCTAGCTTGGGCTCCTGACTGGCACATCAACAACGTGCGCAGCTATCATCCTGGAGATCATGGGCTTGAACCCAGGTTGATTCACACAGACATCCGCAGCCAGGGCCCCATGGGAGTTGATTGCTCGTCTCACTGTTACTTCAAAGCGATCACCAGCCAATCATGGACATCTGTGAGCTAAAATAGACAGAGGGGCAGCTAGCATTTTACCTCTAAGAGTGTTGTGCTGCCCCTGAATATGCATGCGCAGCAGTCTGAAAAGATGCGAGCAGCAGGCGTCATGTGTCTCGGAGGAAGCATGTGCCTGCCATCATGCAGGAGCAAGTCGTTCTACATCCATCGCTGGCAGCATCTGGAGACAGTTAGGACCAGGTCCAGCAAGCGCTTGTCCTTCCAAGAACACGTACACTCACCATGTCTATTAGCCAGCTCCATAACCACCATGACCAGAAAATAAATACCAAAAGGTCTAGGAAAGATTATAAACTTCAATTTCCAAAGTTAATTCATGTTAGTTGTAGATAACAGCTCAACAATAGGTGGCATCTGTTCCAGTAAGTGAACAATGACCTTAAATAGTAAAGTGTAAAATACTAGAATTAGCACCACGCATGCCTGAACAGATTTAACAATAAGATGATTAGAGTTATAGGCTAAAGATTAGGTCCTGATACTTACAGTCTCTGAAGAGAATGGGGTGGAAAAGGACGCACATGGCGTGGCAGAAACCTTTTGAGTACTCGTGCTGGGGCAAGGACATAAGATGGTGACTGATGCTACTTGGCAAGGAAACCAGTTCTGAATTGATGACAAGCTTAATGTTTGATATATTATAAGTTGCTACTGCATGTTCTATATACATTCACTTAAATATACACTTATTCCATATACTGGAGGGTTTTTTTTTTTTGGTAAAGGTGTCATAAGTATAATTTGAATAAGATTTCACAAAGATCACAATAAAATAAATATTCTTTTTTAATAAATGATTTTTTAATATCTAATATGAATTAATAATGATATTTTAATATCTGCCCCTAACATTCTGGTCTCCTGCAGATGTGTACCGCGTAGCAGAAGGGGGTGTTACATCATCGTCTTCAAGCAACTCATAGAGTTATTTAGCTTAGTTTAGCTAATGTGGCCCAAAATTTCATCCACTCACTGAAAGCTTAAACAGTAATTGTACGGTATATTTAATAAATGTAGCTTTTTGTTGATGACCTCAATACTAATGAGATCAGAATACTCACAGAACTTAATCTGAACTTTACAGTATATGTTCAAGATACCTGTAAGAAATATATATTTATTTTTAAGAAGCATAAAAATCCTTACTTTCCAGCATTTGATGTACATTTATAATAAAATAAATAATGCATGCAGTACTGAAGACATTGTTTTCAATATGCAATTCTGTTCGTGTGTCGTGGATATAGTTTGTATTTTTGTAGATGAGCTAGTTATCGTGCATTAATACACCAAATGTTTGCACGTTCTGCAACATAAGATTGTGCTAACAAGCTTGATGTAAATTAAAGAGATGGCACCTTACCATACCAACCCTGCATCTCATCTCATACTTATCCAAATTTTTTCCTTTGAAAACTACTATGCTTTAAAATTATACTTCGATATATGCATAAATATAAACAGAAATATAATCATGTCCCTTTATATCTAAATATTTCAAGTCACTATCTCTCTCTCTCTCTCTCTCTCTCTCACACACACACAGGGTTCTTTAGTGTAGTTTATCAACGCAACTGATATGGTTGATAACATTAAGGCTCATGGCAACGGTTCTCACATTAGCATCTTCAACCTCCTTTACATTGTTGTGGTCTCAGGTTTCAGATTCACCTTCTTACAGGACTGGATCGAATTCAGTCTAGTTGTGGGGATTCTTTCGGACTGGACTTTTAAAATGCAAATTCTGCAAAATTAAATACAAAAATCTGCACGCTAGTACAAACCAATGACGTTTATTTTGCAGTCACAATGCTTACATTATATGTAGCAGACATCCAAACAATTCAACCAGCTACCTCATCAATCAAAAAGGACTCCACACACACACACACACACACACACACACACACACACACACACACACAGCCAAACAGAGACGCATTCACATCAGGGAACCAAAAAAAGGAAAAATACGGAAACTCAAATGAGTGTTGGACAAGGTTAAAGAGATGAGCTAGTTCTTCACAAACAGTTAGCAGCAGCATGTTGAGAAGTAGCACAAGTCACTAAAATATTCCATTCTGGTTCTCTTTTTGTAACGCTACCATTTTTCTGATGCACTATTTCTTTGATGCTTTTAAAAAAAAAAATGGAATTCTTCAAGGGAAAAAAAATAATTCAAGAGGGGTGAGGGGGGGTGGGAGACAAGCTAGAGGCAAAGTGGCAAGTGTGATCAGCTCTTGCTTTAGTACCAAGTTTGAATTACGTATTGCAACCTATAAGGGGGCACCAGTCTGTGTAAAAAAACAAACAAACAAACAAACAAACAAAAAAAATTTACTTAGTGAGAAACAAGTGCAGGCTGATCCAATTCCTCCATAATCCTGACTTCTTTTGGTCCTCAAAAAGATACTTGACAATGAATCGCCCCCTTGCCCTTGTTGGCTTCCATTTGGTTTATTTCTGCTCCAAATTTAAAGTTGTTGTTTCATGATTTTCATGAATGTACAAAATACTAGTTAATACTTGTTAAATAGCATTTCAGCTTACAAAACAAAGGAATTTAAATTTTCGAACGTAGCCTGGATCGGATGGGAAAGGACCCAAGCATATTTGAAATTTTTCTGGGATGAACAGTTCTGCCTTTATATAAATGGCTATATTTTGTGGTACTTTCTTCAAACATCCATGACTCCGCCACTTTACACATCGGCTCCTTAGATGACGGATCAAACCCAAAAAAATAGCTTGAACACGAATCATTTAAGAATTAATGTGAACGTTTGAATTTCCACACCCAAATTCATTTCTAGTCCTTACACAACTGCAATTTTGTCTTGCTAGGTAATGAGGACACAGATGACAGAGAGGGGATGAAATTGAGATTTCTTCAAAGACATTTGTTTGCCTAATTCACTGGCCCAAAAAAAACAACAACAACAAAAAAAAAACCTCTAGATGAAAATGCCACAAACTCAAAAGATTGTTTTAAGATCTGATTCGTCACAAGTGCCCCCTTGTGGCGATAAACAGGAATTGCTGCACTTCCAAAACATTTACAGTTTCTGGTGCTTCTTGCTCCTTCTTCAGGTTTATTTTAAGGAAAATGTACATCATTAAAACCTGTAAATCCTCTAATTCCCCAAGTCTCAACACAAACACAGATCAAATCCTTCAGTCACTCGGTCTCTCCACACAGACATGCCACACTTTCAGCACAGCTGCACTAACTACACTGTAAAAAGATATGGATCCCAATCACACATTTTTGTATTTTTTTGTCCATAATTTGGAATCATTATAAACATCATCAAAAATTGTTATGACCAAAAATGTACATTTTTCTCCTCTTGCGTGTTTCTATACAAGGCTGGCAGAAGCAGAGCAGCTCGCCCCCTTCCCCCCTCTTTCACTCACACACACACACACACACCTCCCTCATCACCCCAGAGCTGAGAAAAAAACCCACAGCACACTCTAAACACATGAGCTGATGCCAATCTACAACTCCATATCATAGCATTTATTACACTACACTCTCTCACACACACGCGCACACACACACACCAACCCTGTTTCAACTCCCACCCCCCCAACACACACAATCCTCACCCAACTCCATCCCCTAAATACACACCGTTCCTCACTCTCATGGGTTCTGGAAATTGGCTTTAAAATATGTATATATTTATATGTGTATATATAAAAAGGGAGGGAGGAAGAATGGAGTGTGTGGGGGGAGGAGAAGGAAAGGCTTGTGGGCTCCGAAGGCGGGGTCTAGTTGAGTGGGTGGAGCCTGCAGCAGAGTGGAATGTCAGCTCATCATGTCGTTGCTGTTGACACCGTACGTGGAATTCTTCATGGAGTCGTTCACTTCTCTCCTAAATACTGAAAGATTCTGCGTGAACCTGTGGCACAAAATCAACAAGCGCTTCAATATATAACACTCAGTATTATTAGGCTGGATAAAAAAAGGTTTCTGATCAGCGCCCACACCCGAAAATCCACGCGTTCCAAGCCTCGGAAAACACCCCAGACAACGTTAAAACAACAAAACAACAATGAGCAGTGATTTACATTTAAGATGTGTTCAACTCTGAACAGCTCTGTAAAGCAGAAAATTGAATAAAGTACTTGTAAAAGCTTTTGGGCTTCAACAGTCACCTCATTTCTCTATTTAAAAAAAATAATAATTAAAAAAAAAAAAAAAAAAAAAAAAAAAAGTTTTTCAAAAAGTTCTGATGAGAAACCAGGATTTTTTTTTAGCTGACATTATTACTATTATTATTATTATTAGTAGTAGTAGTAGTATTAACCTACATATATTTTATAAGATTCCCTTTAAAAATATTTAATTTATATCTATTTTATATTTCAGTTAGTAGTACATCTGTATTATATATAATGGACATTTTAAAAAATTGCAATAATATTAAAAACACTTAAAATAAATTCACAATCAAATAAAATCAACTAATAAATAATTACCTGAAAATTAATTTAAAATAAAAAAAAGTAAACAGAAATACAAAGCAAAATAAATGAAAATCAAATAAAAAAGAAATCAAAGAAGTGAGAATAAATACAAGATAAATGCTATATAAGGTAGAAAGAATTTAATTACCCGAAATACCAGAAGCTTAACACTTTATTGTCGAAAACAATCTTAAAAAAAAAAAATCTGGTTAAGGCTCATTCTCATGCTTCACTTGGCCATTTAGCAATACTCAGGGTGTGTGTGTATATATGTATATACACATATATATACATACACACACACACACACACACACACACACACACATTTCCTGAAAAGCGGTTCATCTGGAACACAATCTAAACATTATCATTAAAAAAATAAATAAAAATAGGATTATCTTGCTGTGAGTTCCTGAATATGTTCCTACACATGGAAGGAAATTCTCACCTGTCACGGTTTTTAGTAAGTAAGTTGCGCTCGATGCCCTCCATTAGATTTTCGAAGCATAAGTGCATGGCCTGCTGTTTCTCTGGAGGCTGACTGTTCACAATGCTGTTCCTTAAATCTGCAAAATACTAAAGACACAAGCACACGTTCAGAAGAGATGTTTACACTCACAGCATTCAGCAGACGCCCTCATCTACAGCAACGTACAACTGAGCAGCTGAGGGTTGAGGGCCTTGCTCAAGGGCCCAACAGTGACAGCTTGGTGGTACTGGAACTCGAACCCCCAACCTTCTGATTAGTAACCCAGAGCATTAGCCACGTTAAAAGAAACATGACTGCCATATAACAGCAGTGTAGTGACGAGCTGGGTGTTCTGTTATTATTTAAGAATTATTAAATCATTATCAGTAAAGGAAATATTAAAGTCTAATCATGTGATGCAGTATGTTGCATAACACTAACAGTTCATATACAGAAATCCACATTAGTCAGAAGAGTTATGTTAAGGTCATGCACAGCTGGTTGATATGTGAGAACCGTAGTTGGGGTTACCATGACTACTCAGTCACCATCCCAGCAGACTTTAGTGGTGGTATGTCGCAAAAATATGGGTGGGGACTCCCGAGTGGCACATCGACAAGGTGCGTGGCCGTCAACATGGGGCTAATTGGCTGAGCTCTCACAGGAGGGAGGGATGGCATATGCTTCCCTGTCACTCACAGGGATCACCAGCCAATCCAGGGACACCTGTGAGCTCATTCGTACAAAGGGGTGGATAGTGCTTTCCCTCCGAGTGTGTTAGGCCGCCTCCAAATGCACATGCGCAGCAGTTCATAAAGAGGCGGGTGGCAGCATCGCATGTCATGCAGGGAGCTTGTGCATGCTTACGCCCCTTCCTGGTTGGTGGTGGTTGTGATTGGATATGGCTAAAATTAGGGGAGATAAACAGAGAGAAAACATTTTTTAACTTCCTCCACCCATATATATATATATATATGGGTGAAGGAAATCTGCGCTTGCCTGAGAAACGTGAGAATCTGCGCTGCATACGTCACAGCCATCATGTCTACCAGGAGTAACTGCGACGCACACGAAACAGCCGCTCCGCTGTTCTATGTACATTTTTACCGCCACGGAAATCTACAGTAACATCCCGTAGGCCATGTACGCCTCATGGGCGCATGCTGCAACGAAACTCGATTACTCTGGCACTTGTCCCACAGTAATTTTCAACACGATCAAACGTCCCGCGAAAGGAAGACACGCCCTCCTGGTTCTCAAGGCGGCTCCGCTGATCTCACGCGGAACGCTTGTGGGGATAACTGCCGGAAGGTAAAAAGGTGTACCACTGCCTACCTACCGTGAAGTAATTCCGCCTATGTGAGACCGAGGCTTCACACAAATTCCCCGCGCATGTTGTTACTATATCCAAGTGAGGACGTTTGAACGAGTGCATTAATATAAACCTCTGATTTGGCTCACAATCCTGACAACCTTCTTCCTGAGACGCCTGACAGCGAGAACAGAACATGTAATAAATAGACTGGAGGGTTTTGGGTGTTCATGATCACTAGTAAATACTTTTAAAAATCAGATTATCCTCACCTTCTCGTTTAGTAAGATGAGGCCGAGAAGAGGCCGAGACATGGACCACTGATTCCTGCAGTCTTCAAAAATGATGATATTCAGTACTGTGGAGAGCATCTAGAGAAGACAGAGTGGAAGAACACGTTATACACAAACTGCTCGGTGACTAAGTTAAAGGTACAGTGTGTAATATTTTATATATTGTATACAGCAGCATCTAGTGGTGAGGTTCCAGATTGCAATCAACTGAAACTTTATTCCTGGCCCCTCCCCTTCAAAGTGGTTCTGGGCTACACTAAAAATTTGGCGGTGCAAGATGGCGGCCTCCATGAGAGGGGACCCGCTCACCATGTACTTATAAACAGCTTATTCTATTGCTACAAAACAAGCAAACAAACAAACAAAAAAAAAAAAATCAATGACTTTTTAATGATTATAGATTCACATAAAGAAAAATTTTGTGATATATTTAATTGATGCTAATAGATCCTCCAAAATGTTACACACTGTACCTTTAATTCAAGGCACATAAACAAAGTGGAACTCTATGCTAACAGCGTTAATGGGGACGCCTCCGCCATCAATTTGTATACCAGAAATACCTATAAAATATAATTTAAACAAACTATTTCAGACACAAATCACATATCAATGATGCTGAGCTCACCCTGCTGTGACCTCATCTCTGTTTGGATCAAATCCAAAACCTAATTAACTAATCTGCTGGTTACAGTGATGTTAGGCTTTTAAACCCCTTGCTCACTGGGGAGAATGTGGTGGCGAATGTCGCGAACGGGATTTTTCACAAAAAAAAAAAAAAAAAACATGGAGACGTACGTGTTTCAAATGCAAAATTGGGGCGAACTGTTCGCCAAGTTCGCACAGGTTCATCTCGAGAGCTGGCTGCGAGGAAATTTCATACGTTTGACATTATCGCCAAGGTCTGGTGAAGGAGTGTGTTCGACTTGTTACATATTTACTAGCATGTTATGATCGCCGAGATGTGTCTTTTGCATGCCTTCTTTGTGTTTCATTTGCCACTTCTTCCCTGTGTCTTCCCAATGTGTTGGCAAAGCTCACATTCGCGCCCCTTCGTCCCCTTGCTCGGCCTCTTTTGTGGTGGCGAAGGGGGCATTTCCCCTCACGCAGCTAGTGCGGTGGCGGCGGAGGAAACGCGATGGTGGCGAACGCAACCCAGCCCCAATGCGCAGTTGACGCGATGATTTCGCAGAAATTGGCTGCGAAAGCGGAACAAATCGTGTCGAGATTGTGGATTTTCAATTCGCACTCATTCGTCGCCCTCGCCACCATTTGCTGCACTGTTCGCCCAGTGAGCAAGGGGTTTTAAACCTGAGCGTTCTGGCTCCTCAGGCCAGAATTTATCCCGGTTTCTGTAACGTGAAGCAACTAAGAGTTCAACTTAGTTCACGCTTGCCACGGCACCACCGACCCCACAGTGACACTTGCATACAACTCCAGTAATCTTTCAATCAGTAGTTGTTTCCAGATCACATGCACAGGGATGCTGAACTGACTGACTCATGGGGAAAGAATATTTCTAGTGACAGTCTTGATCGGATGGACAACCTGAAAACATCATGCTTCAGACACTTAAATTTTACAGCTGCTGCTTAGCCAGGCACATGTCTAGGACAACCGAACGACTCAACAAGTACTGACAAAACCCAATATTAATAAATATATTATGATAAAAGGCAGTGCACGGACCTGCTGGATCATCTCTGGGTGCTGCTGCATGATGTGGAAGAATCGGTCACTCTCCTGAGCCATGGGAGCCGCTCTCTTCTTAGTGCTGCGCGACAGCTGCTTAAACAGATACGTCACTATGTGATCGAGGCTCGAACAGCAGCCTGTACACACCATTGTGTCTGCCAGGGACGAAGAAATGGAGTCAGATTTTAAACAGAACTACAACATTCTGGATTATAGTTTTATTATTTCACTTCTACAGCAACTCAAAAGTCAATCTCTTATAATAGTAATTTTAAAAAAAAAACAATAGCTCAAAGAGAGAAATAAAAAAAATGTCAACTTCTACTCAAAGACCAATCATTCGCTGAGCCACTTAATCCTACTAGGGTCATGGGGAGACCGGTGCCTACCTCAGCCAACAATGGGCAAAGGAGGGGTACACCCTGAACAGCTCACCAGACCATTGCAGGGCAACACACACACCCATTCACACTCACCCTCACACCTAGGAACAGCTTGTTAGCCTAATGTACATATCTTTGGACTGTGGGAAGAAATCAGAGTACCCTGAGGAAACCCACGCAAGCACATGCAAACTCCGCACAGAAACACCCGAGCCTGGGAATCAAACCCTACAAATTCTTGTTGTGAGTTGGACATGCTAATCCCAATAACTCCATTATAGCAACAAATGCTTAATGTAAAAGGCTTAAAAAAAAAAAAAAAAAAAAAAAAAAAAAAATCAAGTGCAGTTGCCAACATGGTGAGGTTTCTTAAGAGGAACTGTTTCTTTATCATTTTTGGAAGAAGCCTCTAAAGCCTCCCTTTC
>JBCNYH010000026.1:36823243-36833670 GCA_039654325.1 Tandanus tandanus
CATAATGTTACAGATTAATTACCATAATGTTACAGATTAACTACCATAATGTTACAGATTAACTACCATAATGTTACAGATTAACTACCATGATGTTACAGATTAACTACCATAATGCTGCACATTAACTACCATAATGCTGCACATTAATTTGCATAATGCTGCACATTAATTTGCATAATGTTGCACATTAATTTGCATAATGCTGCAGACTAATTTGCATAATGTTACAGATTAATAAAGAAAAATGAAGTTACTTTCAGGAAGTATTCTGCACTTCTCTACACACGGTACACACTCTACAGTCTACACTACTTGCGTTTTGTCATTGCTGAGTGCGCCTATCCCATCCATATTTATGAGCACATTTATTTATGAACAGAACTCATGTTGTGTTCACCTCTGTAGGATCAGAACGAAAACATTTTTCAGTTGCATTCTTACCAACGAGGCAACGGCGCAGTAGTGCCTGAAATATATGTAGTTTGGGAACTTATCACGTTTGCAGGCAGCCTTCCACACCATGCCGGGCATTTACAGGAGAGAAACTTCAGAGCCTTTGAGCATACCTTAAATATTATTTGATCGGAAAAATCCTTTTAGGTATTTCATTTTGCAGTGTTTGAAACCTTTTTAGGGGGCGCCCGCTTTACAATTCAAAAGTTCAAAAATAAGAACCACCCTACTGGACACAACCTGACTTTACTCATGCTAGCTCTTAGTTCTGGGACACACAACAGTTTGGTAAATCCGTCTGGATTACCGCCATGCTCTGTGTCTCTTCTTGCATTGTTATTTATAATTCCGCTTCATGATTACCAAACTTTTTTTTTTTTTTTTTTTTTTTTAAATCATGTGTAGATGTGTCAGGTATTATTTGATTCCGAAGTTCACTAGTTTATATCTGATGTGTTAGTTTAATATCTGTATACTGTTATTTTTGCCACCATCCTGCCTTAGATGAACTGAACTCACGTCCTACTCTCAGAATTCCGTGCACGTGCGGGAGAGTGAAGTGAACTGACTAATACAAGCTATCAAATAAATTTTAGCCGATTGCAACTTAGAAAATCTAAGTAAAAACTACCTGATGATGTATATGAATGTACTTATGTAGGAGAGTTTGGAAGGCTGGCCTTTCATTTCACTTTAATCGCTAAACCATTATTTTGTTTACGTTTTAAATTGTGAGGGCTTCTGAATCATTAATCAGTTGCGTAAATATCCACAGCTGTGTGCAGGCCAAGTCTGATCCCCTCCTCGAGTTAGTGACTCATTCAGGACATGACCGAGATTCCATCGCTTCTCCTTCAGCAAATCAGTTGAATCGGTGAATCCGTTGAATGAGTTGATGAACAAATCTGAATCATTTAAGTGGACAAGGTGAAATGACCAAACAAATTAACTTGTTTCATCAGTCAGCAAATTTTTGCCATACTTAGCACAACAAATTATTTATTTAAGGCTATAACAGAAGCATTTACGGATTTATATTTAAGTGAATATTGTGAGATTATAGGGTTTTTGGAACAAAAATTAGAGGAAAATTTGACAATGGATGCACAAACTGTTAACCTCCAATTACAAATGTGGCACATAATAATAATAATAATAATAATAATACTTATTATTATTATGCATAATTTAACATTAAAAAATATACATAAACAGAGATAAGAGGAAAAGATGTACATAAAACAAATTACTGGACTACAGATAAAGTTTAAACGGCAGCACTGTCTAACTAAAAAGAACTAGAAAACATATCTTAAAAAATGACTTTGATCCCTTTTGATTTTAAATGAAGTCTAATTAAAAAAAGTGAAATTGGAGCAGGCTCTTAATCACCCACTTGTTAATGTTTCCTGAAGTAATGCTAATCATGCTAATATCCATGGCAGCACGCCAAGTCAGTTACCTAGCAAACTAAAAACCGAGTTTTATATCAACAGAATTGTCATTTAATTTTACTGAACTTAAAAAAAAAAAAAAAAAAACACAACGTTACGTGTTTTATCTTTAAAATATCAGCACACGGTGTGTATTTCCATACGAATAATCTCAAGCTAAGCTATTTTAATAAGCATGCTAGCAAGAGAGCTAGCCGGTTTCGTTTTGTTTTCAGCCGGATAAAACTGTATTACTGAAGGTAACGAATAATCACAACAAACACACGCGTGTTACATCAAATACTGACAAAACCTTTCGATAAAACATTAGTAGTGTTTATTGTTATTTTTTTATTGAGAGGTGTGTTATTGTACAGGTTCATGCAGTCGCGCGGGAGAATTTAGCTACACGGCTAATGCTAACTACACTAGAATGTAACCATGCTAACCATGAAGCTAACAGCTACCTAGCATTAAGGTGAAGTTTGCTAGCAATACATTAGCAATGCATGGAAGATGCACACAGACTGAAGGGGGTGATATTAGAGAAATAAAACAGGTTTTCTGTACTTTCCCCCCAAATTATAAAAAGGGGAAAGTAGGCGTTTATGCAAATACAGGGCGTTCCCTTAAAGCCATTAGCTATATTAAACAATGTTACTCAAATTTAAAAATGTGTAGGTATGTTTATTTATCGGATTATTATTATTATTTTGGTGATAAACTGCTAAAAATGCACTCATCTTTATCTGAAATACACACCTGGGGAAAATACACAACGCCTGTCATGTTTAACTATTGCACTGTGTTGTATATCGCCTTGTTTACAAAGAGTGAGATAGAAAAAACAACCCATGTAATAAACAAACAACACACTGATTTCAACTTGAGGTTGTCTGGTCTGTAGTACAACAACCAGAGTATCTCTCCATGTAAGCGGTTTAGTTCTGAGAGCATTAACGCTTCAATAATTGTCCATGTAAACGGAATATTTTGATAAAAGTTGTCGTGGGATGGATAGCTAGAGGTTAGTGGTGTACAACACTTTCAGTGCATGCAGAACACCAAAAACAAACATTATTCAATTACCACTAAACATACGCTTTATAACAACAGTGTGGTTCTATTCTTACAAAAACAAAACGAAGCCAGGCACTTCTTTTCCTAACACCCAGAAGCACAACCCCAAATCAACATGATGACAGGCCACAAGTCAACAACACACATGATTATCAAATCGCATCCAATAAACCACGCCGCTCTGTCCGCCATCGTTTTTACGTAACCTGCTTAAATCGCTCATTTAAAAACAAATCCGAAACGCAAGGCCGTAAAAGCCGCACCCGCGACACCTGATCCTGCTCAGCGAAGACCAAATCCCCAGCTTCCACAATAACAAAATATAAAGCTTTGCTTACCTGCACATGATCCGCCATTTTGCTCCATTCATGCTCCTCTCACTCCCCCTGCGTGCATATGGCTACGTACAACAAGGCACGTACGCTACTAGCGTAGAGTATTGAGAATCTGGTGCAGCGTCTTAACCTGCGTATTAATAGCGCACAAGTCGTGCGCAGAATCATTGCACCGGACCCGTCAAAAGAGTCGCCATACTGGAAAGGTCAACAATCCCAAGTTAACTTGTTCACTCATGTACATTAAGCATTTCTTCCGGTCAGGGTCATGAGAACACTGTGTGTGAGTCTGGAATAGTGGTAGTGCAGTGGTGGTGGTGCAAAGGCTCGGGGTTTCTGAGCAAAAGTTCAGAAGGTGTAAAAGCCCCAGTACCACCAAGCTGCCCGATATCGTGGAGCTGCTAAATGGGATTTTTGGCCAGAATCAGTTGATGATGCAAGCATGAGATTTGGTACGAGTATACTTTGTAAGTCACTATTTGAGAAAAAAGTGCTAGCCATCAAAAATTCCAATATGGCCCGATTTTTCAAGATCAAAAATGGCCATAAACCAACCCCCCATAAAAACAAACAAACAACAACAAAAAAATGCTGATCTCTGTCCAGTTCCTCTGGGCAGATGAAGCTCAATAGCTGGTTAAAAGCAATTCATCTAGGAGAAGAAAAACTCTGAAATTGTCAGGCATCTTCAGAAAACTAGATCATTCAGTGAACCCATTTACCAACCAAAGCTTAGTAGGTTCCTGCCATGTTATACAGTGCTGCTTGAAAGTTTGTGAACCCTTAAGAATTTTATACATTTCTACATAAATTTGACCTAAAACATCAGATGTTCACGCTAGTCCTAAAAGTAGATAAAGAGAACCCAGTTAAACAAATGAGACAAAAATATTTCACTTGGTCGTTTCTTTATTTAGGGAAATGATCCAATATTTCATATCTGTGAGTGGCAAACGTATGTGAACCTTTGATTTCAGTATCTGGTGCGAGCCCCTTTTGCAGCAATAACTGCAGCTAAATGTTTCCGGTAAGTGTTGATCAGTCCTCCACATCGGCTTGGAGGAATTTTAGCCCATTCCTGCATCCAGAACAGCTTCAACTCTGGGATGTTGGTGGGTTTCCTCACATAAACTGCTCACTTCAGGTCCTTCCACAACATCTCAATTAGATTAAAGTCAGAACTTTGACTTGGACATTCCAAAACATTAACTGTATTCTTCTTTAGCCATTCTGTGGTAGAACGACTTGAGTGCTTAGAATCATTGTCTTGCTGCATGACCCACTTTTTCTTGAGATTCAGATCATGGACAGATGTCCTGATATTTTCCTTTAGTATTTGCTGGTATAATTCAGAATTCATTGTTCCATCAATGATGGCAAGCCATCCTGGTCCAGATGCAGCAAAACAGGCCAAAACCATAATACTACCACCACAATGTTTCACAGATGGGATAAGGTTCTTATGCTGGAATTCAGTGTTTTTCTTTCTCCACGCATAACGTTTCTCATTCAAACCAAAAAGTTCATTTTTGGCCCCATCTGTCCACGAGATATTTTTGCAATATCCTTCTGGTTTGTCCATGTGATCTTTAGCAAACTGCAGATGAGCAGCAATGTTCTTTTTGGAGAGCAGTGGCTTTCTCCTTGCAACCCTGCCATGCACACCACTGTTGTTCAGTGTTCTTCTGATGGCCATTGTGAGAGATAGCCAATGCAAGAGAGGCCTTCAGTTGCTTAGAAGTTACCCTGGGGTCCTTTGCGACCTTGCTGACTATTACACGCCTTTCTCTTGGAGTGATCTAAGGTGGTCGACCACTCCTGGGGACGGTAACAGTGATCTTAAATTTCCTCCATTTGTACACAATCCGTCTTACTGTGGATTGGTGGAGACCAAACCATTTAGAGATGGTTTTGTAACCTTTTCCAGCCTGATGAGCATCAACAACCCTTTTTCTGAGGTCCTCAGAAATTTTTGTTGGTGCCATGATTCCACAAACATGTGTTGACACTTTGATAGATCTGTGTTCTTTAAATTAAACGGGGTGCTCACTCACACCTGATTGAAAACACCTGACTCTAATTTCACCTTCAAATTACCTGCTCATCGTAGAGGTTCACATACTTTTGCCATTCACAGATATGTAACATTGGATCATTTTTAATATATCATAGTTAATATACCTCTCATATGTTTTTTCAGTATTTCTATGAACAAACGACTACAAATAGTCATAACAACCAAGTTTTATGGACAAATATGTAGCAATACCGTGGAACTTAGCATATTTTGCATATTATCTTGTAAAATGGCTGCCATATTGGATTCCTGAAAGGCTGGTTCTCAAGTCGGTTATGTAATGGCAAAGAAACACAAAATCTATCTAAATAATATCTGCACTTTGGCTATTCATACAACAATATGTTGACATTTTTTCATGATAAGCGTCATATGGCAGCCATCTTGGAAAATAGCCACCATATTGGAATTTCAAGTGGCCAGCACTTTTTTCTTAAAGTCTACCCAGCATTGAGTATTCCTGCCGAATTTCATGCTTGTATCATCAAATAAAAGGTTCTTTGGCTTATCTGCTCCACTAATACTGTTGGCCCATCAAGCAGGGCCAGTTTTTTAAAATTGTGCTATACCTTGCTTGCTGTATTATTACAGCACTCAAATAAAACTTATATACTAATACAGTTATCATTCATCATTGTTCATTTTCTGAAATGCTTAATCCTAATTAGGGTTGCGGGGAGGCTGGCGCCCATCTCAGCCAACTCTGGAAAGTACACCCTGCACATCGCAGGGCAGAAACACGCTGACGTGTTTCTCTGGCGCAATGCAGCCTACTCTTTACGAAAGTCAGCAATGGTCCTTTTACATGCCTCTCACCATAGACAGTGATTACCTTTGATAACCCAGTTAGCTGCACTGGGGGACAGCAGTGACAACCCAGTGATAGTGGGGCTTGAACTCCTGACCTTGGGGTCAGTAATCCAGCACCCTACCACTGGGCCACCACTGCCCCAGGTGTACTTACTTATATCGAGACCCCAAACATTTGACAAATTGCAATTTTCTGCTAATCGTGTCACTTTGGATGGTCACTGGTTGCACATAAAAAATTTTCATCACCAACATAACTTTTATGTTTTTAAAGCTATTAATTATGACAAAATGTGTAGATTTTTTTACCCTATTTTAGTATTATGGAAAAATTTGTATAGATTTATGACATATAACAATCAGCCATGACATTAAAACATAATAATTACTGAGAGCTGACATGAATAACATAGATTTTCTCATGACAGAGGCTCTTGCCAAGGAATGGGATGTATTAGGCATAAAGTGAACAGTCCTCGAAGTTGAGGTGTTGGAAGCAGGAAAACTAAGCAAGCATAACTTGACAATTGAAAAGGGCTACATTGTGATGGCAAAACGAATGGGTCTATTCATCTCCAAAGCAGCAGGTCTTGTGGGGTGTTCAGTGAATGCAGTGATAAGTACCTACCAAAGATGGTGCAAGGAAGAAAAACTGGTTATCTGGCAAAGATGTCATGGGTGCACAAGGCTTATTGATATGTGTGGGGAGCAAAGGCTAATTAATGACTTCTGGTCTGATCCCACAGAAGAGCTTGTTAAAAAGGTGATCTGGTCATACGTCATGTGACACAACGACGGGACATAGTGACAGGGAAACAGAGAGTTTATTGTGATCTCATAGTAACTTTACAGCGCCCTTATTTTCATTTTATAATAAGCTTCTTATTGTGTTATCATAAATTTACCAGCAGCAAAATCCCATTGAGACATCATAAGGATTTGCTTGTCTGCCCGTTGTATTATTAAGTTTTCAGCTGTATATCTTTGATTGACTGTATCAGAAACCTGATTCAACCTGTGAAAAAAAACTTTCACTCACTCACTCACTCAATCATTTGCCGAACTGCTTGGCTCTACTAGAGTCGTGGATAGGTGCATGCCCAAAACCATCACAGGGCCAACACACACAACCATTCACACTCACACCTTGGGGCGATTTCAAACATCCAATTAACCTAAAGTGCATGTAGGAGGAAACCAGAGTACCTGGAGGAAACCCATGCAACCACAGGGCAAATATGCAAACAGCAATACCTGAGCCTGGGACCCAGGACCTTCTTGCTGTGAGGTGGACATGCTAACCACTACACCACCGTGCTATAAAGAAGAAGACCTGAAAATAAGGAAGACCCCTAAAATAAAGAACCGAATGGTTGAAGTAAAGTTCTAACCGAACTCTCCACAGTGATTTCACCCGAAAAAGTTAATGCTGGCTATGATAGAAAGGAGTCCAAACACAGTGTATTACTACTTACTGCATATAGAGCTACCTAGCTGAAGTGGTGTTAATGTTATGGCTGATGAGTGTATAAGCCTAGCTTTCGTCCTTTATTTTGATATCATAAATCCAGCTGAAGAAAATCAAGCATAAAATTTGGTACAGCAGATTCCTGTTCCTCACTTGGGTGGCACGGTGGTATAGTGGATAGCACTTTCACCTCACAGCAAGAAGGTTTGAGCCCCGCTGTGCTGGCGGGGCCATTTTTGAGTGGGGTTTGCTTGCTCTACCAAATACTGGTGTGGGTTTCCTCTGAGTACTCCAGTTTCCTTCCACAGTCCTGCACCTTAGGCCAACTCATTCATCCATTCATTTTCTGAAGCGCTTAATCCTAATTAGGGTCGCGGGGAGGCTGGCGCCCATCTCAGTCGACTCTGCGCGAGGGCAGAGTACACCCTGGACAGCTCGCCACGCCATCGCAGGGTAGAAACACGCTGACGGCTATGACGAAAATCAGCAACGGTTCTTTTACATCCCTCTCACCACAGACAGTGAGAGACATGGCCGGCATTTGATAACCCAGTTAGCTGCACTGGGGGGACAGCAGTGAGAACCCGTTGATAGTGGGGCTTGAACCCCTGACCTTGGGAAGGTAATCCAGCACCCTACCACCGGGCCACCACTGCCCCCATCCTTAGGCCAACTGACTACTCTAAATTAACCCTGAGTGTAAATTGTTGTTTTTGTCGGTGTTAGCTCTGTACTGGACTGGCGACTTGTTCAAGGTGTACCCCGCCCTGCTTATTGCCCAAAGTCACCTGGATTGGCTCCAGTTTCCACTGCAACCCTAAGAGGACAAATGGTACAGGTAATGAATAACTGAAAGATTTTTCTCTCAACTCTGTAATGCCTCTTTCGGACACAGGGGAGCAGTGTTTTTCCATGGCTGAACGGTGATTTCTGAACTGTATGATTTATTAAATCACCCATACAGAGCCTTGTTTCCACAGAGATCATTTCTCAGAACTCTCAGACCAATTTGCATGCAATTTTCACTGAGTGAGTTCCCTTAAGCAGCGGTTATCCAACAGCACTGTTTCCAATTAGAGTCCCCCAAACTGTTTTATTTTGCTGTATTTTATTTCATTTTCCTGTTATATATATATATTTCATTGCTCTTTGTGCTTCCCTTGCTTACATTTTAATATCCATCTTTCATTTTTGTGACCATGGCTCATTATAATGAAAATATAATCTTGATGTGTTTTCTGAGATTGAACTAAATGAAATAAAATATCCAACTAATTTAAAAAAAAAAAAAAGTTTTTTATGGCGTGCGGCATGGTGGCGTAGTGGTGCGAAAGTCCGCCTCACAGCAAGGAGGGTCTGTGTTTCTGCTCCCACAGTCCAAAGTTATTAGGCTGACTGGCTGTTGCCCCTGATAGTCTGGCGAGCTGTTCAGGATTTACTCTTCCAGATCACATGTCAAAAAACTGAAGAAGGCAAATGATTTCAAGAAAAAAAAGAAATGCACTTAAAGAGTACATGTAACAGGAGAATAGGTAATCTTTACATGGGGTATAGTGGCAGATGATGTAGAATGACCGTGTTCCTTGTGACTTGTTCCGCAATTCTTTTCGAGCTCTGTGATTTTTTCTCCTGGCCCATTGTGGATGATTTCTGCCTCACCCTATCATGCAATGTTATAAAATCCTTTAAAACCATCCTGGTTCTGGATCTGGATCATGTCCAAAATCTAATCAGTTCTTCGTTGGCCCAAGAACCACATTCGGTTGAAATTTTGTGGATATTCTTCTATGAGTTTTCAAGTTATCGTGGTCACAGACACAATGGCAATGTTTACTATTATCATCATGCCTGGTACACGGATCATTGATACTTGCATACAGGAGTAAGCAAATGATTTCAGAAAGGCACTGTAGCTGATTCCGTTTTATTACCAAGAGATAACACTTACATTTATACATGAACAACACATGTATATTTAATATGCCTGCTAATCAATTGGGCCCCTTTAAAGTAGATGCCTTATTTATGCATTATATTGCCAATTTTTATAAATTTGATTAGGAGCAAAAAAATGTCTAACTCTCAGTATAGTGGATATAGCACGTCCTTAAATTCTTTTTAAAAAGCTAATTTAGGCATGCAGTTTGTGCTTCAGTGTTAAATTGAAGGCTGTATGTTTTTTCTTTTTCCTTATGCAAAATTAAAGCATGTGTTGCTTGAGCGATTTCAAATGAGGTACAGGCAAAGTGTGCATTTTATTTTAGTTCCTTTAAACCTGCTATAGAACTTAGGTCTGACAGAAGTCGGAAGATTCTTAGCAAATACGTGCATGATACTTTGATTTTATTTCACCTATAAACCGTAGGGAGGGAAGTTGTGCACTAAACATAAGCTCTATTATAGCAAGCAGATCAGTCACAGATCATATAAACCACATCTGCAGATGTGTGGCAAATAATCATCAGATCACTGTAAGCCTTAAAAACAGCTCAGTGAGCTAAAAATAGGAAGAAAAATAAAGCAGCTACTTTACACGTTTTGAAAAAAAGGAACACAAAATGAAGCAGGTGGTCTTTTCAGGACAGCAGCACATATAAACTCTAAGTTTCAGCTTTAAAATAACAGTTTAAAATATGTAATACTGCTCCCTGGCCTTTTGTAGTAATATAAATGTAAAGAGATGTGATAACATTCAAGGCAGGGAGTGTTCTGGAATTGTCTTTGTGGGGGAGTCAACATGTGGAAAGGCATTGGCAGCATGGGTTAGC
>JBCNYH010000026.1:36849724-36869337 GCA_039654325.1 Tandanus tandanus
ACACACACACACACACACACACACACACACACACACACACACACACACACACACACACACACACACAAACACACACAGACTCAAGGCGAACCCAGGACTGCGTTTAAAAATTCATACTGTGCATACTACTCAGACTAAATTACACCAGTTTCGGTGTGTGGGTGACTTTTCCCTCTTTATATAACGACCTGATTACATACTAAAACCAAAGCTAGTGATAAACATTTACATTTTTTGAACTGATTTTTTTGTAGCACAGAAAAAACACAGGCACGGTATTCTTATACTAAACAAAATCATTGCCGTTTTCATTTGTTATAGCATCTAACAGTCCTGTGGGCATGGTAATGTGATAAAGACATCCACCTAATAGCAAGAAGGTCTCAGGTTTGATTCCCGGGCTCGGCGAGGGCGTTTCTGTATGGGGTTTGCATATCCTCCCTGTTCTTGTATGGGTTTTCTCCAGGTACTCCGGTTTCCTCCCACAGTCCAAAAACGTGCACATTCGGCTAACTGGATATTTCGAATTGCCAACGGTCTAAGCGTGAGTGCGAATGGCTGTATGTGTCTTTCAATCAGAGTCAGGTGGGACTGACTCCCGCCTCCCTGCGAGCCTAAAACAGGATAAGCGGTACTGAGTAAATGAATAAACAGACCTTTCCTCACCAGCCTCTACTGATGTATTCCTATTCCTTTACTGAAGTTAGTTAGACAAGAAATACACAATTTGTCACGTGACTAAGAAAACAAATCTCTCTGCCTGAATCCTTCAAGTTACAGCTTTACCTCATCACCGGAGACTCCTTCCGAAAATGCTAAATAAATATCTGCTGACATTAAACTTAACCATATTGCCAATTACTGTTGATACAGCTGGGGCATCCAAGATACGAGTTATACGAGTGCAAGTTACATACGATTCTCCTTGCACTTGGAATTATTGTAAGAGCTAGAAAATTAATCAACACCTTTTGACCAATCAGATTTGAGAATTCAGCAGCACTGCAGTTATTAAAAATATATGTAGAGGTTTTTTTTTTTTTTTTAATGTGCTGAAGATTCTATCTCATGGACTCCTAAAGCTAATACTAGCATTAGAGATTCACTTCCAGATCCTCAGGCCTGTGACACTGAGCCACAGGTGTCTGATCCTTATTCCATTAATACTGGGTGGTGTGTTTTCCCACTTCACAGCTGTGTGTGTTTGTGTGTGTGTGTATGTGTCTGCCACGTAGCTCGAATCGAATAGAAAAATAGATCTGACTTTCCCTTCCTTATGAGGTCAACACATTATGGCATGAGGACTTAGCCTTTGGATGCTCTGAGGAATTCGATCTCACGTGTGAGGAGTGAATTAAAATTCAACCAGCTCCCTACGAGTCCTGCAAAATTATAAAATAGGAACAAAATTGACTTTTTTTAAAAACTTTTTTATTTTTTAACAAACGGGACCGATAAAGTGCAGCAGTGTGGGAAAACGAGTGCAAAGGAAGTGAAGCCTACTTGTGGCTTAGACAGTTACACGTTTCGGAGACGGACAGTAGGAGAAAGAGAAAGAAAGAGAGTGTCAGAGACAGACTTTGAGACTAATGCACCACAAAAAAGAGGAAAAGGAAAGAATAAAAAGGTTGAACAGTGTCATTGTGGTAACGTTGCTGTCTCACGGCTCCAGGATTAACCCTGATCATGGCCAGTGGTTTGTATTGCGTTATCTCCAAGTCAGTTTCTTTTACGCTCTCTCGTTTTATTCTAACAGCCAATTAGCCTACTTTGCATGTGTTTGAACTGTGGGAGAAAACCGGAGCACCCAGAGGAAACTCAAAACTTGCTGTTATGGGGACGTGCTGACCACTACGCCACCATGCCATCCCCTTCCATCAACTGGCTATGTAATATTCCTGTTTTGAAAGAGTATGGGAAAATGCTTCTCATCCAGGGTGTATTCTTGCTTCACACCGAATCTTGCTGGAAAAGAATTCATCTCCACCTCGACCCTAACCAGATTATATGCACTGAAGATTACTGAATGATGAATTAATAATGACAGACCTGGGGTGTCGACAAGGTGCGCAACTACCAACCTGGAGGTCGCAGGTTCGAATCCAGGTTGATGCCACAGCCATCCGCAGCCCATGGGAGCCAACTGGTTGAGTTCTCACGAGAGGGAGGGATGGCATATGTTCGTTTACGTTACATTTACAGCATTTGGCAGACGCTGACCCTAGTGGGGATTGAACCGCTGACCTTCGGCTCAGTATCCCATCGCGGCCACCACTGTTCACCCATCTGTCACCTACTGTGATTACCAGGCAATCATGAGCATCTGTGAGCTCATTTGTACAAAAGGGGTGGAGAGCGCTTTTCCTCCAAGTGAATGTGCATGCGCAGCAGTTTGTAAAGGTACGGGTGGCAGCATTGTGTATCACGGAGATGGCATGTGCGTGTTTACGCCCCTCCCTGGCTGGTGGTAGTCATGTGTGCTAGGGAGGCGATACTTTATGGGTGGGAATTGGATATGACTAAATTAGGGAGTGGGGGTGGGGTATAAATAATAACAGATCCATCAGAGTTAATTTTAGATGCAAAAATATGTGAATGCCATTTAGAGCGAAATGTTATTCCTCTAGATAATGTTCAGTGAAGTGATGTATTTCACGGTCTTGTGTTAGTACTATATCAGAAAATATTCAGTCCGATGTGGCTGCGGGTTTTCATTTCAACCAGTTTGGACCAGCACCTGATTCCACCAGTTTAATCCATTCATCTTTGCCCTTGATTGGTGGTCAGGTGTGGCTCGTGCCTGGTTGGAATAAAAGCCTACAGCCACACCGGCTGCGGGTAAGATTGATGACCTCTGAACTGGGGACTGAGGTATAAAGTTCTCACTATCTGAAGCAGAATCATGATCGAAAGGGATCGAGGTTTAATGTAAAACACTTACTTTTGTATACGGGATGAAAAATAATATTTCTGTCCAATTAAACCTTTTTATTGCTGCACCATGATGTGTTGAAACATTCGTTTATTTATCTGACAAGGGTCGTGGGGAGGCTGGAGCCTATCTCAGCTGCCTCTGGCTGAAGGCAGGGTACTCCCTGAGCAGCTCGCCAGTTCATGGCAGGGCAACACACAACTCTTAATATTCACATTCACACCTAGGGGCAATTTGGAAAAGCCAGTTAGCATAATGTGGATGTCTTTGGACTGTGGGAAGAAACTAGAGTACCGGCTGCAACCCACACAAGCACAGGGAGAACATGCAATCTCCTGGACTCGAACCCGGGACCTTCTCGCTCAGAGTCAGACATGCTAACCACTACGCCACCATGCCAGCACATTGGACAATCATTAAGGAAATACAAAGCAGCTTTACAGCACAAATTAATTTCACACCTTAAAGGGTACCTGTGGTGAATTAGCTGCACAAACAACAAGCACAGAAAACGCGGAAAACTTTTATTTTTGTTCCTAAACCAACTGACGACAGGAAAGCCAAGTCGGCAAAACGTTAGCTGTGTAAGCCATTTTGGATTTACCGTCACGCTCATCTCTGGCAGCGTTCTCATCCTCAGAGAACTGTGTGTGTTTGTGTGTGTGTGTATGTGTCTGCCATGTAGCTCAAGTCGAATAGAAAAATAGATCTGACTTTCCCTTCCTCATGAGGTCAACACATTATGGCATGAAGACTTAGCCTTTGGATGCTCTAAGGAATTCG
The DNA here is from genome assembly GCA_039654325.1 of Tandanus tandanus. Classification (NCBI taxonomy): domain Eukaryota; kingdom Metazoa; phylum Chordata; class Actinopteri; order Siluriformes; family Plotosidae; genus Tandanus; species Tandanus tandanus. The sequence continues at coordinate 36,853,440 of JBCNYH010000026.1, forward strand.
ATCTCACGTGTGAGAAGTGAATTAAAATTCAACCAGCTTCCTACGAGTCCTGCAAAAATAGAAAAAGAATTAGACTTTTTATTTATTTTTTTACTTTTTTTATTTTTTAACAAACGGGACCGTTAAAGTGCAGCAGTGTGGGAAAACGAGTGCAAAGGAAGTGAAGCCTATTTGTGGCTTAGACAGTTACACGTTTCGGAGACAATGTAGGAGAAAGAGAAAGAAAGAGAGTGTCAGAGACAGAGTTTGAGGCTAATGCACCACAAAAAAGAGGAAAAGGAAAGAATAAAAAGGTTGAACAGTGTCATTATGGTAACGTTGCTGTCTCACGGCTCCAGGATTAACCCTGATCATGGCCAGTGGTTTGTATTGCGTTATCTCCAAGTCAGTTTCTTTTACGCTCTCTCGTTTTATTCTAACAGTTTTGGATTTACCGTCACGCCCATCTCTGGCAGCGTTCTCATCCTCAGAGTTTCTAGAATGCGACGTCTCACTGTCACAAGAGATGTCAACCCCGCCCAACGTGTTGACGTCACTTCCAGGGAAAACTGCTAACCCCCGCAGTTCAGCCCCCGCTAGAAATTCACGGGATAAAATCACCCAGTTTTGTGCTTTTTATGGTCATTTATCCTAAAATGAGTGTCTGTATCACTTAAACGTAATAATAAACAAAAATTATGCTGTAAGGATGACCAATACCGGTCGTCTTTAAAATAATCATTTTTATGTTGTGCATTCAACACAGACTGGTGATGGAGGAGGATTTATCCTCATAAACATTACAGTGTTCAGAACTTATAAAAGGGTTCTTTCATCAATGCATTTGATCGAATCCTGATGCTTAAAAACGCTGGTGTATTCCAAAAAAGCTACCAGTGATCACTCTGGAGGAGGCTTTTAACCTTCAGACTGACACAACACACCTGACACTATAGAATATCCTGAGCCAAGCTTCTGTCCAAACTGTGAAACGTGCAGAAACGTACATATGTATTATGTATGTTTTTGGCTGTCTTTAAAATTCCTGTTGAATTCTCCCCTGTCACTCACAGAGACACTAACCAATCATGAGCATCTATGTAGTGTTTTTCTCTGATCGGGTTTTGGGTGCAGTATGAGCAGCAGTTCGAAAAAAAAACAACAACATTTGTTTGGTTTCACGCCCTACGCTTTGTAGTTTCCAGTTTCTTGGTAACATGACAAGCTGTACTTTTATTCTCGTTGACGTCATCAGAAAGAAAATAAGATGATCAAAGAACAATTTTTTTAGCCTATAGCTCCTATAACATAAGAAAAAATAGAAACTAACCAGTTTCTTTGTTTTTTTGTTGTTGTTTTTTTGCATAAGGTTCCATAACATGAAATGTAACTATAGACAGTGAATAAGGTGTGAAATGTCATCCACTGATGAATAAAAACGTGATACTGTTGGCACATTGTTGTAGTATCAGAGCAATGACTATACACACAACTTCAGGATGGTAGCAGTAACTCCGCCCCACCGATAATGACTTTTATTATAACAGCAATGTTTTATTTCTTACATAAATATCATTCATTCATCCATTTGAGGAACCACTTCTTCCTACTAGGGTTGCAGGGAGACTGTAGCCTATCTCAGCCGACTCTGGGTGAAGGCACCGTAAACAGCGCATTTGAAACAGCCAATTAGTCTGATGTGCATGTCTTTGGACTGTGGGAGGAAACCGGGGTACCCAGAGGAAATCCATGCAAGCACAGGGATAACATGCAAACTCCACAAAGAAACGCCCTCCCCGAGCCCAAGACTCGAGCCCATGACCTTCTTGTTGTAAGATGTACGTGCTAACCACTACACCACTGTGACACTATTTTTTTTTTTAATGAAATTTTTATGAAAATGGCGCACTTGTTTTGTTGGGAATAAAATGTGGCTTTACTCACTCACTCATTCACCGAAATGCTAAATCCTGCTATTAGGTTCTGTTGCCTATTTCAGCTGACACGGGGTACACCCAGAACAGCTCACCAGACCATCACAGGGCCAACACACACACAACCATTCACACCCACACCTAGGGGCCATTCGGAACAGAACTGTCGCTTTCCAAGATTTGCAAATCATTGCATTCTGTTTTTATGGACGTTTTACACAGTGTCCCAACTTTTTGGAATTGGGGTTGTACTTCCAATAAGAATTAAATCATTTTAAATCAAATTCATTTTTACAGACATCCTAATGTTTTATTTGATATGCAAATGATGAACTCATGAATATGCAGATGATTCCATCACATTATCTGGTGACTTCGAGTAACTTTTAAGAATGCTTACGTACTTTTCATTGTGGCTCATTACACAGAAGATGTGAACTTAAGCACCCGGGCTTCACCTTAGTGAATATAAATGTGGATCAGTCAAGAGAAGAACAAAAAGTTGGCCCTATAGTGCAAATCTGAATAAAAGTGCATTACCTCATTGCATTTCATATCAAACACGCACAGAAGTGCCACTTCCTTCCTTGATGGTTTGAGAGTGAATGCTCTCGAGCAGAAAATAGCACACACAACCACAGAACACACTTCATTAAGAGTCAGCTCAGTCAACGACCTAAAACCAGATACCCAACACAAGAAGTCAAGTATCAGTCGTTAGTTCTAGGTGAGGCTGAGCGACAAAATGCAATTTCAGTTCACATGGCACACTGTTGTATTAACACACTGTTGCTGAAACGTCTGGCTTAAATGTAAAAGAGCTGTGGCTTCCTAATCGCAGTCTCATATATTGCGACACTGTTTAGTGTTTTATCTGTGATGATCTGAGGTCACTGAGAGGCTTCTTATTTATCCATCCATTTGCTGGACTGCTTAATCCTACTAGGCTGAAGACTATGCAATTCGACTCTGGGCGAAGGCGGGGTCCATCACAGGGTGAACACACACACAACCAATCACAACCACACTCCAACCTAGGGGAAGCTTGGAACAGCCAATTAGACTAATGTGTAAGTCTTTGGACTGTGCGAGGAAACCGGAGTACTCAGAGTAAACCCATGAACATGAAAACTCTGCATAGAAATGTCCCTGGCTAAGCCTAGGGCGCATGTATTAACCATTATGCCACCATGCCGCCCGCTTATTATTTATTGATTTAATATTTTCCAGTAATAATAACAGAAAGTGGAGGGGACAATTCAGTGATATCCACTGAGCCTGAGCGAAATAACTGGTGAATGCATGTATTCTGTCCATACCCACTGGATATGAGCAATCGTGAATTCCGATTGGATAATCCATTATTAGGATATCACCACATATATCATTAGTAGGTATGTCAGTACAAAAAAACAAAAAAAACAAAACAAAACAAAAAAAAACCCAAAACAAAACTCAGATATGATCTTTATGTAATTGGAAATAAATAAATCATGCATTTTAAAGGGATGGTGATTCTGAATGTTGACAGCTGCACAATGTAAAGCTCAAAGTCATTGGTGTCAAAATGTGCACACACACTTTGTAGAATGTGTGTAGACTGTATTTGACAACAATTTTTCCGTAATCAAACACATCAGAGAGAAGCTGTCGAAATTGGACAGAGATAGAGAGAGAGAGAGAGAGAGAGAGAGAGAGAGAGAGAGAGAGAGAGAGAGAGAGAGAGAGAAAAGCCTGTTTCTGAGCACCAGAGGATGAAATTAAAGAGCTGTGAAAAGGACGAGAAAAATACTTCCACTGAAAGAGCGTACACCTGATTGACGTGAAATCTTTTGCAGAGTAATCAGGTCTCCGTCTCTCTGGCTTGCAAAGGATTGTGGGCAAAAAGCAAGACAGGTGCAGGCTCTGCCACAGCCTGATTATCTTTTCAGCCGTGTTTGGCACAAGGTTGTGTATACCCACATGTCCAGGTCTGCTGTCTGCAGGAACAACAGCACTGAAAAACATTTAAGAAGAAAAAAACAAAAACAAATAAATCAATAGGTGCACGTGTTTCATTCAGAATGACAAAGGAAAGAAATGGTAAAAGAAAAGGAAAGGAGAGAAAGGGGTAGGATATGAAACTAAGTCAAAGCTAAGTAAAGGAAACAGGAAAAAGAAAAGGAAAGCAAAGGAACAAAGGGAAGCAGGAAAAAGGAAAGGCCAGGGTTAGAGGAGGGGAAAGGGAAAAGCAGATGATACATGAATGCCTGTAGGCTTGAAGCACAAAAAAACAAGCTCAGAGGGTGTTTTTCGCTCTTCAAGCAAAGTTTGGATATACAAAGTTTAATTACATTTTCAGAAAATAATAGTTTTTACTTATTTTTACAGAACTAACAAAAAAAAATGCAACATAAAAAGTTCCAAGCAAATCCTTCTATTCATCTAGAGTGGGGGAATCACACCAGCTGCTACCTAGCCATTATAAACAAATCGGCAACCATTTTGCTGACCTTGAACTTGACCTACAATTACCTTTTCCTAAACTTGTTTTAGCCTTTGGTCCTAAATTGTTACCCTTAAAATTTGTCAATGATCTGTCAAACAGTTCTTGAGATATAGGCGATCATGGCCACAACAAAACAAAACAAAACAAAACAAAACGAAAAAAAAAAAAACCCTCCAAAAAACCCTGACAGATCGGAGCTGGTAATTAATCACGCCTTGTAATATTGCAATTGATAATAGGCATTCATCCATCCTTCTTAATTGTAGAACAACAATTTTGTTATTGCTTCCTCCTAAAATGGAGTTGTAGCGGATGTATAGTAATCGCTGGTGTTTGTGCCTGCAGAAGATGTTTGTCAGGTTTTTCGTTTTTTTTTTTAAAGGAGAAAATACTGACCACACCCATGCACAGATATTGGCTAAACATGGTGGCGACACGACCCTACCTAAGTCCCAGAGATTATTTGATTTTGAAATTTCTAGGTCAGAGGTCAAGGTCAGAGCAAGTTCACAGAGTTTTGGAGATAGAGCGCTTAGAAGCAAAACAAGTGCCGATAGACATGCCCTTGCTATGGAACACTATTAGGAGACCATGTATAGACTTTCAAATGAGACAATTACCTTTGACCTCCAGTGACCTTCTGAGGTCAAACAGCAGCCATCTTGTAAATCCTTTAAATAAGTTGGCTCTCTCTAATTTGTCCACATCCACATGGTACCCTGCACTCTGTGATTGCTCCTCTAGTGTTTAATATGTTTTAATATCTTTTAAAACACAAATCTCTTTAGAACACTTTCACCCACAGACCCCTCCCCATTTCAATGACCTCTTACTTTAAGGGCTAGCTAACATACTGCATATTACTCAACAAGCTAATCTGCTTTGCTAGAAACCACTAACAGTGTGTTGTTGGAAATCACCGAACAATTTTATTCCGTGTATTTTAACTTTATTAACTGGTTATATAGTAAAAATAAATATTGTTTTTTTCTGTTTTGTGTAGTGAGGGATTTCTTGGTAATTGCCATGGCTACCGAGGCAACATCGCGGTGTAAGCTGTACGGAGAATACTTCCTCACTCCACAATATGACTCTTTACTGCTAAGGGACTACAAAACGAAGCAGGTTCTTCTCACATGGCCGTATCGCTTTGTCAGGAAATTTGGTCAAGACATGGTAAGCTGGTACAGAATTTCATATTCAGGTTTTGTTTGGGTAAAAATGGCAGAACACTCTGAATTAAATGTGTGTATGTGTGTATTTTCTACGGGAAGATTAGATCTCCTCATTTGTGTGTGTGTGTGTGTGTGTGTGTGTGTGTGTGTGTGTGTGTGTGTGTTCTTGCTCCCTAGCTGTCTTTTAACTTCGAAGCCGGTCGCAGGTGTGAAACTGGCGAAGGTTACTTTGAATTTGCCACAAGTCATAGTGATCAACTCTTCACCATCATCAGCGATGCTCTCAAGAAACTTCCAAAGGCGGAATCGTCTGGCCCCAGACCCACGGAGCAGCAGATTATTCCGAATTCACAGCAATCCTACACACCTCCAACACAGGCGAGGTATCAGAAGAAAAAACTGACCACAAGCTTTTCGCTAAACTTCGACTTGAGTTATAATTCCAGCAAAGACAGCAATGTGAAGAACATCAGCAGCACTCCTCGTCTCTCGAGTAACGTACAAGATCCGGTTTATGCGATGGTTAACAGATCGAATTTGCACTCAAAGAGCAGCAGGGACCACAAGAACAAACAACATGGCCCAGTTCCTGACTTCCTCCGCCTCCCTGAGGACATTCCCGATTTCCGAGAAGAAGATGATCAGATGAGCTCGGGGCATTTAGCCATCCATGCTAATCTCAAGGACTACGAAGCAGACACAGTGTATTCAGAAGTGAAACATTATGATCATCATGACATCATGAATGAACCTGTTGATAATGTAGAAGATGAATGCGTCCATTTCTACGAGCACCATTCACCCAATCTAACTGTCTGCACCGATCTCAATGACTCTCAAGCTGAAGGTTTCAACAACGATGATACTAACCAACAATTTGTTATACCATCTCATTTTCTAAAGCTTTCCGAGGACACACCATGCACGGGTGAAAATGAGCAGCTGGACATGTCTATGGAGCGATTAGCCATCCAGAATACACCTGATGACTATGGAGCTGAAAATATCTACTCACAAGTAATGGATTATTATGATGATTATAGGGGCAACGAGGAGTTTTTGGACAATATGGAAGATGAAGAACATTTGTACGCACCTTGTATACCTGATACATTCTTCAGAAAGAGCCCCTCCAATCTTGAGGACTCTCAACATGAGGAATTTTCCACCTATGACAACTTACCCAAAAGGCTGTAGTTTACTCTATGATTGTTTTGTTTGTCCATATAAATGTTCTATGTATCTTCTCAAAATTTTATGCATACATAGAAGTGATGACACCCCCCCCCCCCCCACCACCACCACCACCACATGACGGATCTACTGAACCCTCCAAGTATCAAGAATATGGAAAAAGATTACCCATCTGCCCGTATCACTCACAGATCTCTGAAGACCCATGACTGCTTTTTTTTTTCTTTCAGTTCTTCTGGTTCTCTCTTTCCCTCCAAAATGTATCCTAGTAGGTGTACTGGCAACTTCAAATTACCCTTAGGTGTGAATATATTTGTGAATACATGTGTGCACGGTGCCCCAAAATAGACCGCCATCTCCTCCAGGATGGTTCTCTTTCTCACAAACAAGTTCCTGAAGTTTGGGTTTGTGATTTCTTTTAGGTCCCATATTTTCATGTATATACATATTTTTTTTATTATAAGCCTTTAATGCCATTGGAGGGGCTGGTGGTGTAGTGATTAGGGTGATGGGCTCATGATCGAGAGATTGTCGGTTCGAATCCCCGTTATGGGTACTAATAAAGAAATACTGGGAAGATAACCTGTGATGGACTAGCGTCCCATCCAGGAGGAGTTGAACTCCTATTCGCTTCATGCTACGGAAACCGGGTATAAGCACCGGCCCTGATGAGTCAGTAGGCTCGGGTGTAAAAAGCCCAACAGACTGACTTACCTTTAATGTCATTATTAAATACATCCTAGCAAGCTTGCACTCAGAGATTCTGCCTTCATGAAGCAAGTAACCTTATCATCTTTCCAAACCCTGTTCAATGGACTTCAGAACATGCTCCAAAAGTTCATAAAGAAGTGCAGATCCTTAATATTTCATGCCAGAATCTTCCTTTTAAAGCCTTCGGAAATTCAAGAAAACGAGAACATTCAAGGAACTCACAAACATCAAAACACACCAGACCATGTCTTAGTTGCAGCAACACTTACCAGAGTGAAGAAGATACACAGACTTCCCTTGGTCTCAGCAGAAATTACATACTGCACATGCGTGATGCAACATGTAGCAACACCCACCCACCCAAAGCGAATTTTGTGAGTTTTTTTTAAAGATTCTTATTCACTGATAAATATCCTGTGTATCTTATCTTCCATTATCAGATCATTTTGGACGAATATAAAGGTTTCCTGGTGAAACCACCCCATCTTTAATTCGCCTGTTTTACATCTTTTTTTGGTTCTGCATCTGTTTACGATAACAATAACAAGACCTCATAACCGGAGGAATTATCTTGTGCGTGGCGATAACTTGGCAATGTTTACTAATATCACTGCACCCGGCGCAGGTGTCATTGAGACTCGCGTACAGGAGTAAGTAAATGGTTTCAGAAAGTCTTCATGGCCGATTCCATTTTATTTCCAAGAGATAACACTGTATTTCATGTTTATTTAATATGTTTGGTCAGGACAGTGAATGATCTCCTTTAAAGTTCCATGAAGCAACAATGAAAACTAATTTGCTGTAGCATGCTGTTTATCATCTCTCTTAGCTCCAGATCCCTGAGTTCACATTCTGAGTCCTGATGAGCGTTTCTTCTGGGCAGTGCTACTGGGAATTGATTATTGACTGCAGAACTTGCATCGGTGGTTACACGGAACATTTTTAACGTGATGATCATGCAACTTTGCGTACAAATTCAATTACAATAAATTTATGCACAAAAATTCAAAACAATATGGATGTGTTCTCATATATGATTTATCATCATCGTTTTTTTCCTCATCATTAAGGCATATAACACAACTTGATCATATTCCACCTACTGTATATGTGAGGGGCTTGTTTCACGTAGTCCTATTTCAGGGTGCTGTGTTGCATAGCTAAATAAAACAATAAAGATATGCGACGTATCAGTTTATTTGATAGATTTGAATGTGAATATTTTTTTAAATGAGTATATCAGAATTCATTTCCAGATTATTACCATGCACTTTGTCGTGCATCCTGTAGAGGGCAATATCTCTTTCCTGATGCATTATGGAGCAATATGTTCTGGAGTAATTCTGAATATTGAATGGTGCATTTAGGGCCAAAATTACCACAGAATGATGCATTAGACACGATTCAGTTGAGACACGGACCACACAAAGTGGCTGTTATTTTTCTGAGTACCTCATAAATGGCACTCTCCTATCGTAATAAAATATATAAAAGGTATGATTTGGGCTACTCATGTATATATAACATACATAAATTGAACAAGACTGAGGTCCTTATTTGAGTATAAGCTGCTATATATCATAAAATACATCAAATTATTACACATATATAACACAGACCATATTTATACAATATATTTTGCAAGATATAAAACACAAAAGCAGAGGATAAAGACAGGAAGTATGGAAGGGATACAGCAGGTATGTGCAGAATTTATATATATATATATATTTCTATTACAGATTTGAGTGTTGGATGCTCTTGAAATCAGTCACACTGTGTATAGAGACTCATCATGTATTGAACTTTAGAATAAGAATACATGTGGAATTTTCGAATGCGAAATCTCACAATGGGCGGCACGGTAGCGCAGTGGTTAGTACCTCTGTCTGACAGCAAGAAGGTCTTGGATTCGAGTCCCGCTGAGGGAGTTTCTGTGTGGAGTTTGCATGTATTCCCTATGCTTGCATGGGCTTCCCTTTGGGTACACTGGTTTCCTCCCACAGTCCAAAGACATGCGCATTAGGCGAACTGCTGTTCCAAATTGTCCCTAGGTGTGAGTGTGACTGTAAATTGTGGTGTGTGTGTGTGTGTTGGTCCTGTGATAGACTGGCGAGTTTTTGAGGGTGTGTAACCTGCCTGTGCCCTGAGCCACCTGAGATAGGCTCCAGTCTCCCTGCGACCCTAGAGGATTAAACGGTTCAGTAAATGAATAAATAAATAATTAAATAAAAATCTAAAGAGGGTACTGGGTTTAAAAGTTTACTTTGAGTAACAACTATGCAGCAAAATGATGTGCAGTACCTGCAATTGCTTTACTTCTTGCCAGTTTCAGGATTTATTGCATTTCTTTGATTTGGATAACTGAAACTCGTCCATTAAAAAAATCCTTTCGATGCATGGTATGTTATTTTCTCTCAATCTCCACACTCCACTCTAAATGGCTGAGGATGGTTGCTGTTGTCCTTGAATCCTCCACTTGGGGCTTTGAATAGAAAATGCCCCCGGTAAACCTCGTTCCAACATATTTGATTGATGGGGCTACCTAATGGGCACTTTACTTTGCTGATTGTTAGTTCTATTACCTCTTTAGATGGCAAGTTGTCCTCTAAATGGAGGTCAAGTTCATGTACTTTTTATACCAGACACTTTATAATAGACCCTCAAATACAAGATACAAGTGCAGAGGAAAAAAAATAAAATTTTTTATGTAAACAGCTAAGAAACAAACACATGCAAATAGAAAAAACAAAAAAACCAAGGCAAGACAAAACGAGACAATACTAAGCAAAGCAAAGCTATGTTTATGTTATGTAACATAAATACAAAAATAATTAGGATACAAACACAAGAACCTATCAACTAAAGTTACAGAGAATAACAGCTTTAAATAGTGTAAGAGAGCGCCCTCTGGAGGTCTGGGGGGGAAATGTTCATCGTGGATGTGATAAGACAGTTCTCATCATTGATGATACTCTTGCTCAGAGTCAGCTGGAATGGGCTCCAGCATCCCTGTGACCCTAATAAAGGATAATGCGGTTCAGAAAATGCTCCACACTGCTTATCCTGTTCGGGTTATGTGGCGACTAAACCCAATCAAAGCTGACGCCGGGTGAGAGGCAGGGAACAGGATGGAAGGGCTAACAAAGACAACCATTAAAACTTACATTCACACCTATGAGTACTTTAGAGTAGCTATTTGACCTAATGTGCAATGTGAGGGAGGAAACCATGTACCCAGAAGAAACCCACGCAAGCATTGTGAGAAAAAGCAAACTCCATACAGAAACGTCCGAGCCCGGGGCTCAAACCCAGGACCTTCCTGCTATGAGGTGGATGGGCTAATCACTACACGACAGTGCAACCCGAGATTCATTTAGATTCGTATACTTTTTTTTTTTTATACTCAGATTTATGCGAATGTTTTATGAAACTGTATATATAGAAATAATATTCCCGAATCAAGCAGCGTTTGTGGCTTTGGGGGAAATTGTGGTAATTTCATTTTATTCCCTTTAACAGTTTTACTTTGTTGTCTCCGATGCTGAGTGCATGTGTTATGATTGCGAATATGAATATCAATAAATGTCTCATCCTCTGTTAAACCTGAAAGCAAGCATCACTCATCCATATTCAGTGAAACATATTTATTAAATAAATAAATAAATAAATAAAAAATCCAAACTGAATAATAGTTTCCATTATTTCCACCTACACTTTTTTTTTCCTATGCTGTATTAGTTTACATATTTTTGTCTGACTGAACCTCTTTCAGGGCGTCACGGTAGCATAGTGGTTAGCATGTCCACCTCACAGCAAGAAGGTCCTGGGTTTGAGTCCCGGGCCTGGCGAGGGCGTCTATGTGTGGAGTTTGCATATTCTCCCCGTGCCTGTGTGCTCTGGTTTCCTCCCACAGTCCAAAGACATGCCCATTAGGCTAACTGGATATTCCTACTTGCCCTAGGTGGGATTTTTTTGTGTGTATGGTTGTGTGTGTGTGTGTGTGTGTGTGCTGCACTGGCGAGCTGCTCAGGGTGTACCCCGCCTCCACCCAGACTCGGCTGACATAGGCTCTAGCCTCCCCGTGACCCAAGTATGATTAAGCAGTTTAGAAAATGAATGAATTCATGATTTCTTCGTCTTTGCGTCTTTTCATTCGCTCTGTCATCCTTTCTCTTTGTACCTCATCAGACTGTAAGCATGCCTTCTGCGACTCTACCTCGAAAGCACTGACATTTATCTCCTTAGCTTTCCGATTCATCACGTCCCCTCATCTCCCTCTCTCTTCTGTTCTCTATTCCACACTAGGGAGACCTGGAGCTCGGTGATCTTTATCAGCAGTGTGAGGATCCTCTGCTGCACCACATACTACATCCACAGAGCATTTATGTTCACCTTGTTGTTCTTTGTTACCTGTTCTTTCAGTTTAGCCTCCATATCTCTCAGTGTGATACGACACAGAACAGTTCCGACATTATTTTAACCTCCATTCCTCTCTGAGCTCCTCATGCTTTTCAGCTTGAGTTTAAGTTTCTCCTGCTTTTGCTTCCTAAGAAATATTATAGAAACCAATCATCTTTCTTTGACCTCCAAAGAAGTTTCAGCATAAGATCATGTCTCAACCGGCTCGCTTCAGTTTTCACCCCTCAGTAGAGACGCCAAAAGGGCTGCATGCCTTTCATGGATTTACTCCTTTTAAACATGTCAAGCTAAGTGATTGTGAGTGAGTGTGTTTACCCCCCTAGCAGGGTGACCACTCAAGCTGTTGGGGGGTTAGTGGTGGTGGGATTAGCAGACATAAAATGAATCTAAATAACCCACCCACAGGAGACGTGTGAGAGCATGTGCCACGGGGAGGGGTTTTCCTTTATAATCTCTAACAGTCTGTACACTCTGCCACGGACAGATGTCTGATGACTGATTGCTGAAACCGGACTTCCGTCCTTTTTTGTTATTCCTTTCGGCTTCTTGTACCAACGTCCGTATATTGTACGGACCCGTGTTATACATTACTGTCACTTATCAAGTATGTGTCCTCTGTGGAGCCTCAAAACACCTCGAAAGCACAACATCCCCCACTGATCCATGTGAAATCCTCTGTGGATGCTTCATGGATAAATCCCAGTTTTAACCCACCAGCTACATGTGGCCATAATAATAGTGAACCAAAGACATACGCGAAAGCATACATTCATTCATTTTCTAAGCCGCTTAATCCTAGTTAGGATCGCCGAGAGGCTGGCGCCCATCTCAGCTGACTCCAGGTGAAGGCGGGGTACACCCTGAACAGCTCGCCACACCATTGCAGGGCCAACGCACACATACAACCATTCACACTCACTCTCACACCTAGGGGTGATTTGGAACAGCCAATCAGCCGACTGTGCATTATTTTTGACTATGGAAGGAAACTGGAGTACCTGGAGGAGACCCACACATGCACAGAAAAGCACCAAGCCTGGGAATTGAACCCTGGACCTTCTTGCTGTGAGGCGAACGTACTAACCACTGACATACGCAATACAGAGGTTTATTTCCAAAGGTATTCGGTTAAGTGAATAAATGCATCATGTTTCTGCCCTTAATCACTAGCTATGAATCTGTAAGTCAAGCTACCCATGTTTATATTTCTAGTTATCATCCACAGATCTTTTTAGATCTTTAGACCATGATGTATGCTGTTTATTTCTCTGGATCCTCTTGAAATCCCATCTGAATCCCCCGTAGAGCATCAGGTGTTCCCCCATGGGGTTTACATGGGGTATATATACTTATTAAGTGACTGTACTATACTGTAGTTGTTGGCCCTGTGCTGTAGCAAATGGTTTGCATGTTAACAGTGTCACAAATGGATCGATCCACCCACGGTTTCTGATTAAGGACAGCTCTGACTTTGGTAGAAGGTAAGGTCTTCACTATCAGGAAAGGCGTATAGCTGATGTTCTGTAAGCAGTGCGATATCGTCATCAGAGGTACACCCGAACATCTTCCAGTCAGCATCATCCAGAGCGACCTGCACCATGGCCTCTGATTGGGTGGTCTAGCTCCCAAGTCCTTCCTTTGCCTTTGTTTAAATGACAGCATTAGTAAAATGTCAGTCGTAGCCATGCGCCGGTATGGAGATGGAATGTTAGCGATGTTTCTGTGAGGCATCAAACAGACAATGCCGTGTTTGAAGTTCGGCTGGAAACTGATCCTGGTTATAAGGCCATCCTGTTTGTTTTCCAGAGACGGGATAGTTGCAGGCAGGATACCACACAATCATTGCTTGAATCCCACAGCCTACCTGAGTACTGTTGACTGTTGACCAGGTAACCATGTGCATCTACTCATGTCCAGAACTGATCAATCTTCTAAAGGCCACTTCAGCATGATAATGCACCATGTTCCACAGCAGAAGTCGTCTCACACTGGTTCATGAACATGACAATGGGTTCAGGCTTTGGAATGTGGTGGGACAGGAAAGGTGCAGCTTGGAATTGTTTGATGCAATCACGGCAACATGGAGCTCGATCTCAAAGCAGTGTTTCTAGCATCTTCTGGACTCCACGCTACGAGGAGTGGAGTAAATTGAGGCCTTACCCAGTATAAGTATAGTGTTTAGAGAAGCCAAACAAACAAGATAGAATGCAATATGGTGAACTGGCAATAAGGTTAAACTAGACGGTGTATTTTAGCCGCTCCACATTGTGTAGCTGTCCGTGCGCATGTGTGGCTTTCTGCACTCGACCTTCAGAGCTGCCAACACACACGTCTGACCCTCCTCACCCTATGTTTAATCTTAGGATTGCCTTCCTCTCTTTCTCTCCTATCTTGTCATTCGTGTGTGTGTGAGAGAGAGTGTGAGTGTGTGTAAGTAAGAGAGATAGAGAGAGAGAGAGAGAGAGAGGGAGAGAGAGAGACTAATTAACAGATGTAATCTACAGTGGCTTCTCCTATGACTAAACACAAAGGCTTTCATCGCTGCTAGATCCTAAGAGAGCTTTAATGAGCTTACACACACACACACACACACACACACACACACACACACACACACAATCACACGTCTTGCTCTGTCTCTCTGTCTCATGCTTTAATATGCTTTCCCTTCCTTCTGTCATAACTTTGAGTTTTCTGAAATGGAGGATGATGGTTTGTTTGTGAGAATTCTTACATTCGGACATTTTCAACAATAAACGAAAGCTCTTTAACTTTATCTGCCTCTATCTCGTCTTCCTTCTTTACAGAGTTACCCATAACCATTTATTTCATTTATAAAGCAGATCTTGTGTTGTCTCTCACTTCAGTGATGATAATAATGAATGCAGCATGGTAGCACGTCCACCTCACAGCAAGAAGGTCCTTGGTTCAAGTCCCAGGTTTGTTGAGGGCGTTTCCTCTGGGTTCTCCGGTTTCCTCCGAGTTGTGTGAGTTTGAATAGTCGTGTGTGTATAGGCCCTATGATGGTCTGGTGAGCTGTTCAGTGTGTACCCCACCTTCGCCCAGTGTCGGCTGAGATAGGCTCCAGCCTCCCCGTGATCCTAATAGTAGAGAATAGAGAATAGTAATGATTGTTCACTTCCTTGTCTTCTTTGAAAATTCATGAATTTTCATTTAATTTCCTAAACCGCTTTATCCTTTATCAGGGTCGCGGGAGGGCTGGAGCCCATCCCAGCTGACTCCCGGTGAAGGCAGGGTACACAGTGAACAACACGACAGATCATTTCAGGGCCAACACACACACACACACACACACACACACACACACACACACACACACACACACACACACCTAGGGGCAATCCAGGATATCCCGTTAGACTAATGTGCATGTGTTTGGACTGTGAGAGGAAACTGGAAAACCCAGAGGAAATCCGCACAAGCACAGGGAGAACGTGGAAACTCCACACAAAAAATGGGGCTCGAACCCAGGACCTTCTTGCCGTGAGGCGGAAATGCTAACCACTATGCCATTGTACCACCTAGAGCAAAATCCCAAAATAAGCAATTCCAATGGAAAAGAATCAAGCAGATGATGGATGAAAACATAAAATCTGTGGTTTCTCATCCAATACATGCATGACAATATTGTCTAGATTTCATATAATTTATGCAAAATATCAGTATTTATCGTGAAAAATAAATTTCTGCTTTTCCGTTTTATAACATTTCAGGAAAAACCAAAACTAGTTAGTTATTATTACAAAGAAAAGTTATATTCAATTTTTATATTTGTAAATGATTATGTAAATACACCGCCCGTCCAAAAAAGAGTCGCACGCACGAATATGTTGGTCCACCTTTATCCTTGCTTACAGCACGTAATCATCATGGCATTGTTTCAACAAACTTAAGCAACATAGCATTTATTTCCATCCAGTGTCGGGTTCATTTCTCACCGACGTCTTGAATCGATGAGGGAAAAACTGAACCAC